>JAHWFP010128053.1:0-13746 GCA_023313725.1 Lithobius niger | reverse complement strand
CGCTGATTGAGTGAGCGAAGCAAACGAAAATCAGTGTTTGGTTGCCAGTATGCGCAAAATTGCGATCAATGAAACTCATTTTGATAAAGCATGAACATGCACACACGTGACTGATAAAAACCATACGTTTATTACATCCTTGCAGAGGACGGGCTTCCTCTAGTGCTTCATTAAAATATCTAAACGTTTTAAAACAAATTAGCAAATTATTCATTCCTGATCATTAAAAAACTTAATGTTTGTTCGTTCGTTCGTGCGTTTGTTTGTTCCACTTCTCCTCTGGAAATATGGAAGCCGAATGTCTTCTTTTACGATATCTTGTTGTTTATTTTACCGAAATTTCTTATTTCTTTTGCGTATGGGTGGGGAGAATTGGGGTGACAATGCCAACCTGAAATTATCAGCCCCACCTCTCCCCATCCTAACGTAAAATAAATGCATGAAATTGTTCTTGCTTCCACTCATCTCAACTACTGTACGTGACCAATGGAAAGTGTTACGTTGTGGAAGATACATGTGCTGTAGCTTTGACTCTTTCATAATGACGTCAGCAAATGTTACAACGTTTTTTTTTTTTTTTTATTTCTAGGTCAAGTAGGGAACGTTATCACTAACCGCAATGCCAGTCGACTGGAGTTTGAACGACTCCTCGTAAGTAGCCAATCCATCCTATAATTTATTAGTAATATCTGTAAGCAAAAGTTGGATAGATTTTTAATTAGCAGGGTTTGGGAGTGCACCACCCTAGAGAAAATTATTTCACATATATTACCTGTCTTACGTTCGTAAAGATTGCTTAGGCAACTTAGGCAAATTAGAAAAAAAAAATGACAATTGTAGGCCTGTGGTGCCATCTAGTACAGGGTGAACAAACTAGTATCGTACCTCATGCCAACATGTCTCTGGTTCAACCCTTCTTGTAGTTCGTCAGTTGTCTTTGTTCAACAATTTCTGGTTGGTTATAAATTAAGAAAGTATTTCATCAGTCCAGGTGCTGCTGGGTACTTGGATGTGTGGCTTAGTTCATAGGTATTCCGCTCTCCAGTTTAATTTCCACTTTTCACATTTGTTGTTTGACCCTTGTATGTTTTTCTGTGGTGTTTCTGTACTACATTTTTATGAAACTACGGACTGTTCAAGTTTTAAGTGCCCATAAAACTGTGTTAAGTATATTCACTAAAAATATATACTGTTCGTATGCTACTGGATTGATAACCTTTGATCAAATAAATCATCACGTTGAAACAATTTTTTTTTTATCTAATAATAAAAAAATGCAAATTTAATAGTTGTGAATTGGACAATTAATGTCCAGTTCACAACAGTTTAGAATTTTGGGCTGAGCCATAGCTTGTAATTTATTTTCGGAGGGGCAAAGTTTTCCCGACACTCTCCCAAAATGGTTGTTTTAACGGTTGCCGATCATTTTACCGACACTGATTTTACCGACACTTACTTCACCGAAAAGATCGCTTCACCGACAATCATTTTACAGAATAATGTAAGCTAAAAAATAAAAAAGTATGAAAGTTTTAAAAAGCAACCGTGGATATAAAAACTTATTGATCACAGTTAAAGCAGTATTAAAAGCACCATGAGTTTTATTGTGGTAATTTCTACCCAGTTTTTAGCCTAAAATTGAACTAAAAACTAAACGAAACTAGCTTGTATTTAATTATTATTTAGCTTAGCTTAGCTTATCTTAGTTGTAATTTAGTTTACGTTAGATGTGGGCTAAAAAATGAGCAAAAACTACCAGATGGAACGCGTGGCGCCCTCTGAAAACTCGGATGGAACTAATAGGAACGAATGTAACACATTTCAATAGGGACTTTATAGAGTTAGAAATTCTCTGCCCCAACCCTCTAAATTCTTGCAAGTATGTATTTGCAGCTCTCTCTTTCAGCAATGACAGATCAGGCTTGCAGAAGCAAAGGGAGTGGGGAAGTGACAAATCATAGCTGGCTAGCATTCTTTATCGCTCGATGAAGGCTGCTTGTTTCTTGTACTTGCACAGCGAACATTTGTTGGCTTGTTGGGGAAAAGTCCAAATTTAAAAAGAAATTAATAAACGTGTCGTAAAATTTCTTGGAGGCTTTTACGCCCACTATAGCCATGTCTGGATGGAAAGTTAAGTTATACCCACCTCCTTCCCCCTTCCCGATATAGGGCCCTCATACGGTGTGCAGTGGGTGTCATTAAGTTCGAAATCTGATTCCATTTCCAATCAACAATTAGAGCCGAATCATTAGTAATGCCGGTAGTGTAGATTACGGTTCCTGGGGCAAAGTAAGGGCCCCCAGATAGGGGGGGGGGGCGGTGGGCCAGTCCAGAGCATGACTTCCTGCCAGAAACCAACAAATGGATTTTATTTGGTAAGGTTTTAAGGCACGGTTTCTGAAAGTCTCTGCCCATCTATAATTTGCGACAGTGATCCCCGTCAGTTTGCTCTATCTTTGTTAGCTAGTTTGTTGTTTTAAGAATTTGTTCTCCTCAGCTAGCGCGTCTAAACGCTCTTTCGTTTAGACGCAGTTCTCTTAAACATTTTCTGAATCATAACATGTACACGATGGGAAAATGCAGTCAGTTTCACGTTAATAGCATCTTGCATGCTTTCAGCGCTAAGTGACTGTCAGTTGTGTGCGAAAGCACTTGGTGTATGTAAACAGTAAGGTGTACAATTAGAAAAAAAAAATGGCGGAGCCCCCATTTGTATTCGTCCGGCAAGATCCTAGATGTGTCACTGAATAATGTGTACTTATTCATGCGAAGAATGGTGAATGCCACTTGTTTTTATTTCCCTACTAGAGGAAGCCCGTGCTACGCACGGGTGGTGTTTGATGCACCGTTAAAAACACTGGGACGATTTCCTTCCTCATGTGTTTTACGGAATGCGTGTATGCCGTCTATGTGTTTTTGCGTACCTTGTCTATGAAACGGTGTTTTTCGTTTGCTTCACTCCCTCATTGAGCGTATCCCTTGTTCCGGAGTCCATACACTTACATTACATATGATTCTTTCCTGGCAAAATGGTTGGAATACGCGTGTGTACGTGTAAAATAAATAAATTCGCCTGTGTGCATGTGAAATAATAAATACGCCTTTGTATAGGGGAAATAAATAATTACGCCTTTGTACACCTGAAATAAATAATAGGGATTGGAGACATTGTAAGGGAGGATTAAACAAACGAAGCTTCAACAATCAGCAAGAGGGCAGGCGGGCTCATTGTTCCCATGGTAGCAAAGAAAAATGGCGAGCGACCGACAATGAAAACGGATATGTGCTCTATCAATTACTTGCGGGCGTCTTGTGGCGGCCGTCTTGTGGCCGTTTCGTTGCCGTCCATCCTACGCGACAACTCTATTAACAAACGAAGCTTCAACAATCAGTAAGAGAGCGAGCGGGCTCATTCTTCCCACGTTAGCAAAGAAAAAGAGCGAGCGACCGACAACGAAAACTGATATGTGCTGTATCAATTACTTGCGGCCGTCTTGTGGCGGCCGTCTTGTGGCCGTCTCATTTCCGTCCATCCTACGCGACAACTCGATTTTATTAATAAAGATAGGTTTCGACATAGTAAATATCTATAAATATAACATATTCGAGCCGGTAAACCAGCCCGACAACCATTTCGAAAAAGGCACGAATCTGCGAATCTGTGCTAGTCAGCTTACCTTTTCCCCAAAAATGGAGACATTCAATTTCCAGGATGATTCTGGCGTGAATTACACAAGAACTAACATAGGACGTTAAGCCACCTTTACGCATTTACGTTTGCATTCGGTGACGTGACCTACCTTCGAACCGACGAATCAGCATGTCATCATTCTTGTGTAATTGACGCCAGAATCGCCCTGGAAATTGAATGTCACCATTTTAGGTGAAAAGGTACGATGAGTAGCACAGAGGTTTATAACTGATTCGTGTAAGTGAACTGTCCGTGTTTTCATTGGCACAACAATTACGTTTGAGCTGTGCATTTAACGGATACACCGCAGGTACTTGAACTCTCCATATTTTGGTTGACTATACACACCAAGTACGTTTGAACTGCGTGTTTAATGGATTATATACCGCAAGTACTAGAACTATCCATGTTTTGATTGTGTATAACAAGAACTTTGGAACTTTGCGTTTAATGGGTATACCGCAAGTACTTGAAATGTCCTTATTTTGGTTGACTGTATATACACCACGTTTGAACTTTGCATTTATATACTGCAAGTATTTGGACTGTCCATCTGTCCATGTTTTGATTGACTGTGTATAACAAGACCTTTCAACTGTGCGTTTTATGGATTATATACCACACGTACTTGAACTATCTATATTTTGATTGACACTGACAGTGAATAACAAGGACTTTTTAACTGTGAGTTTATGGATTACATACCGAAAGAACTTGAACTGTCCTTATTTTGATTAACAGTGTATAACAAGAACTTTTGAACTGTTCATTTATGGATTATATACCACAAGTACTTGAACCATCCTGATTTTGATTGACAGTATATGTAACAAGATGTTTTGAACTGTGCGGTTATTGGATTACATACCGCAAGTACCTGAACTGTCTGTATTTATATTGCTTGTATATACGAAGTACTTTGGAACTGTGTTTTTAATTAATTATCTACCGCAAGTTCTTGAACTGTCCATGTTTTGCTTGAATATAATCGCCTAGTACTTTAGAACTGCGTTTGGATTATATACTGCTAGTACTAGAACTGTCCTTGTTGCTCACTGTATACACCAAGTACTTTGAACTGGACGTTTAATGGATAACACAGTGCGAGTACTTGAACTGTCCATATTTTGATTGACTGTGTATAACAAGACCATTTGAACTATACGGTTAATGAATTACATACCGCAAGTACTTGAACTTTCCGTATTACCTGTGCGTTTAATGGATGTGCCGCAGGTACTTCAACTATCCGTATTTTGCTTGACTATATACACAAGTACTTTTGAACTGTGCGTTTAATGGCTTATATATACCGTAAGCATTTGAACTGCTTTTGATGACTGTATACGCCAAGTACTTTGAACTGTGCGTTTAATGGATTATATACCACAAGCACTTGAAATGTTTGTTTTGATTGACTGTATGCACCAAGTACTTGTGAACTGTGCATTTAACCGATTATATACTGCAAGTTCTTGAACTGTCCATGTTTGATTGAATGTACACACCAAGTACTTTGAACTGTGCCATTTAATGAATTAGATACCGCAAGTGCTTCAACTGTCCATATTTTCACTAACTGTGTATAACAAGGACTTTTGAACTGTACCTTCTCTTTATTGACTGCCAAATCACAACTAATCTTGAACTCTTCATTTGTTTTTTGATGAAAAGTTCACCACAATTACTTTTGAACTGTCTGTGTTTTGAGCAAATGGAAACCTAGTTTGATCTGTTTATTCTGATTAACCGTAACAAGAATTATAACGCACAGTGTGGCATAAGTTCGGATTCAAGAAAAGTTCGTAGAGTACTTGTTATCAGTCACGACTATATAGACAGTTCAAGGGTAAATCACATAAAGACAGTTACAAAAACCATCGTTTCTTACTTTGCGTATATAATTATGATTTAAACCCATTAGGGCACCGTTCATCACTCTAATACCATTTAGGTCGTTGAAATGTTGTAAAATAAAAAGTTGTTAATGTTGCGCTTTATTTTTTTCGTAACAGGACGGCGCTAAATTATATATGCGCCAACACAAAGTGCCACGAGACATGCAACGTAGGGTGCAACGCTGGTACGACTACTCTTGGTCCAGGTGAGTCAAATATTTTTGAGACAAATTATTTAAATAGCTTGGCTGAGTACCAACGTCCAACACCAAAAATAATATTTCTACCAGTCAGTGGCTTCGGCTCCACTGGCTACAACATGCTCTGAAATATAAAATTTGCAACCCATATTCGGTTCTTTAATAATACTTTGTAATATTTCGGCGTTAAACAGGGTGCTCACTGCTCATCCACCCACTTCCTACTTCCCTACAACTTTTCCAAAACTTATCAATTTCACAGCAAGTTATGCTATCTGGTGTCTGGGGGACGGGGATGGCGATTTTTTTTGTGTGTGGGGGGGGGGGGGGCTTCTGAGGAAGAAATTTGAAGAAAGGAAGAATGGAAAACGAGTGAATGTTATCGCACACTGGCAATCCTCATGATTTTAAAAGAAAGAAAGATATGAGGATGTAGAGACAGTAGTAGCGAGGTAGAGATAGTGAAACGATTGAGGCCAATGACTCGACTCGCATGAACTTATTCAAAAGTACCTAAATTTTCGGCTTTTATAGCAGTCTTTAACGAAGAAACACAACACTGAGGCACCTCAATGGGTAGACAGAGGGTGATTTCTTCTATTTGTGGAAGGGGTGGGGTAGAGGATGGGGAAAGTGAGTTGGGTGCTTCAAATTTGATGCTTGCCCGCCCAGCCTGGGGAATGAAGCCGAAAATGGAGGTGGAAACAACAGAAATATTCTTCATGATGACGTTGATATTCTATTTTGTGCTAGCGTGGCTTGACGGGGCGGGCAGAGGAGGGGGGGGGGGGATATTCCCCACCCAAAAAAAAAAGACAATGAAAAACCGCTCCTACATTACCGCTCCCCCTACCTTGCGAGCACACACCACACTGTTAAAATCACTGCGACACTGACTGGTTACAATTTTGACTCCATTGTGTGTTTTCGTTTGTTGCGTACATATCGTTTATTTGGTTGCAACCATCGTTTCGTTGATGACCAAAAATCATCTACAGTAATGACACTGCAAGGTACAAAACCTTTCAAACACGACCCCCACACGAAAATTATGGCATTCTTTTCATCTAAAAAGCACCTAATGGTGTATAATTTTGTCATGACGTTTGGTGCACCTTGCACGCAGCTGCGCTAACATACAGGCAATGCGTGCAAGGTGCACCGAACATCATGACACCGTCCAGGGTTCGAGTCCCTGTTCGGGCTCCGAATTTGTCGCGAACTTCACCTGTTCTCCACCATAAAACTTCCGGAAAGACTGAATTTAGACAAACACGGCTAATTGCGACTGATCACACCAACAGCTACACGTAACTGAACTGCTGCTCACACCACGCGCAGGCGCGTCAACGTACAGGCAATGCGTGCAAGGTGCACCAAACATCATGACAATTTTAACCTGGAGTACCGTAATTTTATTTTTCCTTTAAAAGTTAAGCGAAGCCACTTGAAAATTAGTATTAAAGTTTGACGGCACGTAAATAATTTAGTAGCTGCGGTTCGGAAAAACTCTTTTTTTTTTTTCTAAATTTTGAAAAGCTCACCAACGAACGCCTACCGATCCCCCTCCCACACAGTTTTAACTCAATTGTGGTTGCCATGGTTACATCTTGTTGTGGATTAAAACTGCTCCCAACGTGAATAAATAGTAGATTCGAGTGGGTTCTGGAGCCCGAGTCATTTCCACCACGTTTTGCTCTTTCGTATTAAGGTTTTACCTTTTTGCGTTAATATTTTACAATTACTTTAAAATATTTCGCGATTTCATCAAGTACATTATGTAGTAGCCTAAACATACTTAAGGTATTTCCAGTTTCTGTCTCGTATGTGGAAAAATAAAGTTGGTAAGCAGGTTTTGACTAAAATGCATTGATTTTTATTTTTAAAGAGAAGAATATAGCGTAAACAGATTCTCAGTTGCCATTGGCACAGATTATCTATCGTATGAACGTATTTATACCGAATCACGGCAAAAAAAGCGTGGACGGGGAAAAAAAAAGGAAAAAGGCCTGGAAAAAAACAACTGAAAGACAAAGAAGCCTAGAAAAAAAACCAAGGGGAAGAAAAAGTAGCTGCAAAAGCTGCGGTAAAACCATTACATTACTCTGGTGAAACTTCGTATCCTGCGTGGGGAAATTTGAGTCAAGGCAATTGTAACCTAACCCAACCCAACCTGATTCAACAGTTACAGCAGCACGTTTTTTTTTGTTCGGCTTTTAATTTCGCAATTTTTTTAGCATTTTTTTCTGCCCATGACTTACATAAAGAGTAGTCTTACACTTACCAAAGTAGTATGTTTAAAGAGATATACCTCCCAGTGCCATTTTTCTCGATCCACCACATCAAATACGGCCCCAAAGGTCTATTTACTTACCGTTAGTCTTTCCCTTGTTAAAAAAAACCGTTTTAAAGTGTGGTGTCTAGGAGATTTTCTGTTGAATATTGTTAACTATATTTAAGAAGGACCCGTAACTATATGATGCATTGCGCGCGTGCAATAATCATGACGTTTCATCTCTGTGTGTACATCTACTAATTTTCTAATAATTACCATGAGATCTAAAATCTAATAGACTTATAATGCGATAAAAATTAAAATTAATTATTCCAATAGATCGCCGAAGCAAAATTATAAGACACTAGCCTAGAAAATTATAAATTGTGATTTTAAAATACGAGAAACATTCCGGTTTGTGACGACACAATCGTTGACTTGATTCTGTCTCGTGTACTATTCACAAAGCCAACCGAGACAGCAGCTATGCGAGGAACGCAGCTACAACCCCAGCCGACCTTGGTGACTGTAATTGCTCGGATGATGATCTGCTCGTAGCTGTAATTTGGCACGCGGAATGTTATAAGGCAGGCCGGATGTCCCTTTAAGACGAAGTGCTTAAAGTAGGAGTCCCCAATGTAATTCAGCCCAAGGGCCCCCACACATTGGGTGCTCGGGATACGTGGCCAATCCCCCCCCCCTTTTTTTTAAGGAGGGATGTCCTTTTGGTTAATAAAATTATGAAGAAAAATCATTGAAATAAACGCAAAAACTATTTTTAAAATGCTATTCGAGGATTGCAGTTTTCATTCCAGTGTTCCAAGCTAAATGAGGACCAGTCATTAAGTACTGTTTTGAGTTGAGTTTATATTCAGTAAGTTTCCAAGGAAACAATTGGTAAAAGACGAACTTCATGCCCGTGTGTGGGTAAAGATCGCGCACAAAAAAAAAAACCTAAACATTTTCTTAAAATAATAGGAATAAAAACAGTAATTAATGTGGAAAACAGCGTTTCCAAAATTAAACAAACAACGATTAACAGCAAATTAATAAGAAAAAAAGTGGAAAAACTTGTATGAGTACTAGAAAACAATGTAACCCAAATAAGAAAAGTTGTCAGTCTTAACTCATAATGCTAAACAGTATTGCTAAGCCAATAGGGTTTTGATCCAAATAATCGCTTAAACAAATGTTTCTAATAATAGTAGTAAGTTTAATTTAGGTAGGCAATAAATTAAAAAAATTACTACCAGATAAGTAACTGCATTGTGGAGTCTTTCCTTAGCAATTTTTGGTTGGACGACATAAAAACAGGATTTATTTCCTAGTATGGTAGTCTGCGGCATTCAACTATTGTCAAAGCCGCCATTAATTAAAACCACACAACTGCCAAAAAAAAAAAGCATTGGTCATTAAAAATCGGGGAAGAAACAGTTATTTAATGTTGTTTAGATTATCGACGAATGTATTTTTGGTATAGTTACTGTAATGTTTACCGAGGTCAAACCTTACCGTAACTACTTTACTAATGCCAATTTACGTAACGTTCCCGTTTGCTCGAGAACTGTAGGGTTGGCTTTCCTGTATTACTCACGTGTCCATTTTCTGTTGGCTGTGGTCGTTTGGTTGCTACAGGCGACGTTGGGAACCAATCGGAAGCTTCGTGTTGATTACGTCATCTGTCGCGACAGATCAAACCTATTTAGCAGTATACTGTAAATCTCGAAGTGTGTATTTGACGAATGTGCTGAAAAAGGTCTCGTCAGACGCTAAATAAAGCATGGCAGTTAACACTCGGATTGTGGGTTATACTCGTTAGATAGCTTAAATTTCGTGGATTATAAGCTGCATTTATAATTGGTGCAGTCAATAATTTTGTTTTGGAGGGAAAGGGGGGAGTGAGAGGCCAAAAAAATGGAATTCGGCTAAAAGGTCTAAGAAGTTGGAGGAGATTTTCTGTTGAATAATAATTAACTATATTTAATTAGTCCCGCACTTATATGATCCTTTGCACGCTTCGAATATTCATGGCGTTTCATCTCTGAGTGTGCATGTACAATTTTCTAACAATTACCATGAAATCAGAAATCTAATAGACTAATGCGGTAAAAATTAAAATTAATTATTCCAATAGATCGCCGAAACAAAATTATAAGACACTAGCCTAGAAAATTATAAATTGAGATGTTAAAATAAGAGAATCATTCTGGTTTGTGACGACATGAGTAATGCATTCACACTAGCTGCGTTCTTCGCTGCGAGGAACGCAACTTCTATCTCAATTGACCTTTGCGATGCTATATGCGCGGATGGTGATCAGCGCGTGGTTGTTTAGGGCAGGCGGAATGTCATAAGGCAGGCCGGGTGTACCTATAAGTGTTCCATTCGTTTCACTAGGAGTGTGGCGCGGCAAATAAGCGTCCCTCCAGTGACGAATGTAAAGTTTATGTTGATATGTATATGTGCCCGTGTTAAATGCTGCTTATGGACGCTTCCTTTTGGCCGTGTCAATATGGCTCAGCGGTAGGACCTCGGCCTTTGTTTTCAAAGGTCGTGGGTTCGATTACCCGCTCAGGCAATCTGACGTGTAAGTCCGAAAGGCAACGTCAATAGGTTTGCATCTGTATTTATTGGTCCAATTAAATCAGATCTGGCGAGCAACAGCGTGCCACGAGCTTTAAAAGAGTGACAAGTATCAATGCTTCAATTCCATTGCCAACTGTATTGAAACTGCGAATTTCGCCTCCTCGCTCCACGTCGGTTCTCTCAACCTTTACTAGTGTTGCGATGGTGGAATAAGATTTTAGCAATGCTAAGGGTCGTGTTCTGGAGCCGGGTAGCAAGGCCCGCAGCATCTGTCCCATTCAAGCCGGGGATTATGCAGGGATCGGTAGCAGCATAGATGTGCCCTCCCACGTCGTATGGAGTTTATGTACGAGTCTGCTGACGTGAGAAACAAGACGTGAAGAGCTATAACTGATTCAGTAAGCCGCGTGCTACTTTTCTACTGAGCAATTCAGCAAATCACAAGTATGGTGTAACGCCAAGGTCAACATTATCCATGTTGTAACACTCGCTTTATATTCGACCATTTGCACAAGGCCGTCTGGGAAATAAGCGGCATTTTTTTCAGCTCCTGGCTCAAGCCAGTTCATTTAAAGACGCATTTTCACCAACAGAAAGCAGTACGAAGCTACCGTGGCACCATCTAGCGGCAGTGATGGTGTCAACCTTTACAGCTTTTTCCCAGCAGGGGGTAGTAACTCTTACAGTCGCAGGGTTACTAGCGCAAATACCGCTCACCGCAGGACCGCAGAAGCACAAACAACATGGCGCTGGCAATCGTAGCTTAGGCCGGCCCACATTGAAGTTCAAAGGTGCCGGCAAATAAACAATGATCTGTCGCAAATTACCAAAACAATTCGTGGTATTTTTACAGACCGTACAATTTGCCTTCACGAAATTCGCTCTCCTTTATATTGTTTGCCGGCCATTTTTAAGCTGCGTGATCGCAACGAACGGTGGCTCATTGGAACACAACTTTTTTTCTACACACACTAAAGTTTTATGAAACCAGAACACGATGGTGCGGGTGCAGTTTACCATCGTCCTAGGTAATTGTAGTGTGTGTTAACTTGTATTGGAACGCCGAAGTTCCGGTTTTATGAAAGTTTTGTGTGTGTAGAAAAAAATTGTTGTGTGTCCCAACGAGACACCTTAGTAACAACACGCGTTTCTAACCGTTTACCCTCTAAGCTCGTGCCCTCATCGTATAACACTTGCCGAGTGTTGCTTTTCATAGTCTGTTCAACGCAAATTCACCAAGGGACTTCCAGGTTTTCGTTCCCTTAATCATCTAGATCGACTAGAGAGGACTGGTCTGGAACTCCTCGAATTAAGAAGACTGAGGTATGATCTTATCTTAACCTATAAAATCTTACATGGCCTCATTCAAGTGGACGTTCCGTTCTTCGACAGGGTTCAAAATCTTCATGGTACACGCGGGCACCCGTGGAAACTGGCTGTACAGAGTTCACGTCTGGACTGTAGGAAACACTTTTTCTCGGTTCGGGTCGTCCCAATTTGGAATACCCTTAGTTCTGCTACGGTGTGTATGGAAACTGAGTCTGGTTTTCGTCGCAAGCTCTTAACTGAGTCGCTTACGAAATTCTTAAAACGGTTGTAACATTGGTGCGGTGTCAGTGGCTCACACCCCTTCCGTCCACCATCCATGTTCAGTGTGGAAAAGTGTTATTATTATTATTATTATTATAGTAATATGCTCTCCTGTAACGAATTGCTCTAAGCTCCCATGTGCACGAAGACGTACCAAATTTTCACTGAATAACTAAGGCAGAAACAAAATGCTTTCCCTGTTTTAAGTTCGTTTCAGCTAGTTCTTGCGAACTGTCCGCTTCCTTATATGTTGGCAACAGAAATTCGACACGTCGTTCACTTAGCGTCCGATTCTGCCACTAGTCGCTCTGCTCTGGTGGTAATCGTTGAAAGTAGGTGCTGGTTTCACCCAAATGTTTAGTATTGGCAGAGTGCGAGTGGCATTACCTATATATTCTACCCCGACTATAGTAAACAAAGCCCAGCATAATATAAAGGGTATCCCAAAAGTCCCAGAACACCCTTACAACTTTTTGAGGGGTTGAAAGAAAATAGTGAAACTCTGGCAATGTAAGTTTGGTTAAAGGCTCTACCTTTTCGTACAACCGGCATTGCGCCTGCCCCCACTTACTTTTCTTTTAAATAAGTAGGGGGGGCGTGCGAAATGCCGGTTGTACGAAAAGGTAGATATTCTTTAACCAAACTTACATTGTCAGAGTTTCACTATTTTCTTTCAACCCCTTGAAAAGTTGTGAGGGTGTTCTGGGATTTTTGGGACACCCTGTAGAGCCCTTCATACCCACATTGAAGTTGTTCGCTCTTCATACCCACATTGATGAATAAATCTTTGTTTTGCAGAGGTCGTATGCAGGGTGGCGGGGACATCAACTCCGCCCTGGGGATTCTGCCCGATAAGCTCAAGACGGAACTGGCGCTCCATGTCAACCTGTACACCCTCAAAAAGGTAACTATTACTATTTATTTCAGTGAATGCATTAGCAGTTACAGCATTAGCGGTTAGAGCAGTGGTTAAACTGTTAGTGGTTAAAGCAGTCGACCGTAATGGGAAGGCTGGGGTTCGAGTCCCAGCCTGCACATTCATCACAACGTTTTTTTTTCGTTTGGATAGCCGCATACTGCAGTTCCCGGATGCTAGACGGGTATATATTACCAAAATGTGTTATGAATTCTGGTTCGTAAAGCCCTGGGATGGTATTTGTGCATTGTTTTACATATTGTTCCACCAGCGCCCGCAGTTGTGCATAAAGATTTAATACCTGAACGCAAAGAAAACTATATCTGTAAAATAATAAATAAATAAATACAGACGTAAACATATTTACATTTCCTTTTGGGCTTAAATGTTAGACTGACTTAGTGGGGAATTGAACCCACGACCTTTGAAACCAAAGACCAAGGTCCTACGCTGAGCCATACTGGCCGTGTCAGTGCGGCTCAGCGGTAGAACCTCGGCCTTTAGTTTCAAAGGTCGTGGGTTCGATTCCCTGCTCAGGCAGTTTGATGTATATGTCCAAAAGGCAACGTAAATAGGTTTGCATCTGTATT
>JAHWFP010128050.1:0-13007 GCA_023313725.1 Lithobius niger | reverse complement strand
GTGTGTGTTTCTGCCTGGTGGTTGTGTGTGTTTTTATGAAGTTATGTTGGTAACCGATTCGATCAGCATCGGTATCCGTACAGACGTAGCATTGGTATTGGATCTGTATCGGCTACTTTGGCTGAAATGTTGATAACTCTGGAATTGTTCGAGATTTCGATATGCGGTTTATGGCGTTTTGCTCAGGAAATCACTAAGTATCTTCTAAAACTGTTGGTTACTATTTAAAATTTGTTATTTTAATAATTATTGGACTTTGGAAGAAAGTTACAACAGAGATAAAAAAAAATAGTGAATAAACTTTGGGTATCGGTATCGGATCAGTAAAGTTAATAGTGGTGCACCCTTAGTTATATTTTTGTTCCCATGTGAGCAAAATTTAAAAAAGTAACCTGTAAATGTTTGATTTAAAAAAAAATTTTAAACAAGGAACTTTCTTGCACTTTAGTTATCTAGCAAGCTTGATTAAGTTGCAGTTTTAACTAGTTTATAATTAATTACTACAACAATTTGATTTTAGCAATAAGTTTTCTTAGTTCCAAAAGGAATGAAAAATAAAAAGCCTCGTCACTGGCTAACGTTTTGTTCAAGAGCGAAACTAGTTTTTCATGGACTTAAGTAGCATGTACTGTATGTTGAATTTTTTTTAGGGTATCCGAAGTAAATACTGAAGATATTCCTGTTACAACGCCGTTCCCTCCACCTGACAATGCTAAACCGATGGTACTGTTTACTGGCTTCAAGTCCTCGAACGATCTCGCTAAGGTATGCTAGCTTTTCTTACACAGGTCAGTTACACCCTGTAATTCGGCTATTGACCGCTAGTTTCTTTCTAGGTTGATTAATGTTTTTATGTCCGTGTTTGTAGAGAGTAAAGCAACTCGGCGGCGCTCTTGCAAAGTCGTACAAAGACTGTACCCATTTGGTCACTAATTCTGTGACACGTACAGTGAAGTTTATGTGTGCAATCAACAGGTGTTCCTTTATTGTAAATAGTTCTTGGATTATGGAAAGTTCCAAGCAAAACTGTTTCGCTGGTAAGTAAAAATGATAGCTAATACTTCGTTTCGACAAATAAATAATAAATTAATATGCAATGCTAACTAAAAATAAAATTTATACTAAGGTTTGGATTGGGAGGAGCTTGAGACTTTTGAACCGTACTGCAATTGTCTTAACTCGTACATATTGTTGCAGATGAACGGCAACACATTTTTTTGGATTCTGCAAATGAACAGCTGTTTGGCTTCAGTTTGAAACAGCTGTTAGCAAAGCCCAATCGGAGCACGCTGTTAAAGGTAGGGTTGTATTGCTCGTCTAAGAGAAAGTGGGCTGCTTCTAAATCTTTACTTAACGAAAATGGTGCAATACCTAGTTGTGCTATTCATTATAGATGCAGTTTTTAATTAAGTGTTTTGTAATGTCCATGCCCCAACAATATACTTACGTGTGATTTCCAAAATTTATTTACTTTTGTAGCTTCCAGATGTAAAAGTATGGCATCTGGAAGATACTATGTTGTTAGTTCTAGGATTGTATTTCACTGCTAATTTGATTGGCTTTGCTCTTTCTTTGGTACCAACCCTCTCCAATGTCGCTCGCCACTCGCCGAATGGAAATCAATAGTTGGCGACTTGGAATTTAATCTTGCTCGCCAAAACAGCGACTAGCAATAGGGTATGCCACTCAAAGAGGGATATCTCAGGAACCGTATAGGTTAGAGACAAACGGTTTGCGGTGTTGTGCTCAGATTCATAAGGGCTATACTTCAGCTCTTTCTGCAGCAATCCTGGGATTGGAAAAAATTGTACAATTTCAGAAATGCATAAATTAGAGAAACCAAGCATCATGTAAGAATCATGTATTTTGGCATGTGGTGAGTAAATATTGTGAAATGGCGAGTACTTTTTATGATGTACTGGCCAATTGACTTGTGCTATTGGATTGACATTTGAGAGGGTTGTTTGGAACTGTGGTCCATACAAGAACGAGCCCATTGAGAACATACCCGACTGAGATAAAATGAAGTACAGAGCTTTTATCCCAGTCTACCTTTTTCAAGTTGTCCGTTAGTATCGCCTTGAATACATTTAGATGTCGCAGTAACAGTTACAAGGCAAGGAGGCAAGTCATTTCAAAAGGTAATTCTGTAAAAATTTTTTCCAGGGTTTGAAGTTCTACATCACTCCTGGGGTTGTTCCACCGCCATCGATACTGAGGGATATTATAGAATCTGCAGGTGGAACTGTCCTCACAAAACGCCTTCCCACAAGAGATATTCTTATTTTAAATCAGGTAAATCTTTGCTAACTAAACAGCCCATGTAAACAAAAAAATAAAATGCAATCAGTTAACACACTTAAATTTTAACGTTGCTGAAATGAGCGTAAAAAACATAAAGAAAGGTACAAAATTCATCCTCTCATCATGGCATTAGGAACCGTCTGCCGCATATGTTAACGGTTACGGTAGTGAAAGCTATGACACACTACACTGATGACCACGTCGATCGTCGAAATGCAAGTCATTTTCGCCGGTTGTTATTTCGGGACGAAATGAAACTGCAGTGCAAAGGAAGTTATGGTGCAAGATGAAGCTAATGCCTTGGTGCGAAATGATGCTCTGCTACGAAATGGCGAATCTGTACCAAATGTTTTGGTACCTATTTCTCTTTCTACTGAAGCATGGCCTTCCGGCAGTCATGCTTGGTGTGCAGTGCAGACACCGTCGCCTACGAAGGTTAATTAAGATGACCCCTGAGATTGACTAAAATATTTCGCCGAGCATTTCAACTAGTGCGCGTTCGCACCTGGTTAATTCTCAGGAATCACGATCGACGGGTACTTCTAAAGGGAGTGATGGTAGTGACGTGGCTGCCTATTCCCGACATGCTTTCGCCAGCGGTATTTGGGCCATCTGAATCAGCATAGACAGTTTTTCAGAAGCTGCAGCCGTTATACAAGAGCGGATGCCCGGGAGTGCATACGTCATGTCAGTGTTTTGTGGTGCTGGAAAATACACAATCTATGGATTTTAGCTTCTCGTCCTGGCAGCGTGCCTGAATCAACTTCGTCCAACCCAGCTCGGAGTCAACCCTTACTTGAACCAAGATTTTATTCCTTCAGAATGCCCTATGGGCTTTAGGACATCTTAAATTCCTCTCAGATTTCTGCAACTCTTTAAGTCAGCAAGAGGCAGAGGAAACGATCACGCCTGCCGGCATACATGCTACGTCTCATGCAGACTTAATACGGTTGCTACAGATCAGTTAAGAGTGTATTAAAATGGGGACGATTCAGCTGAAGCAGCGGCGTTGTTGGAGAGAGCACTGCTGTTACTAAGGAAGGGCTCCATTTGTGTGTCGCAAGGTTTGCATTGATGACAGCCATTCTAGTCCAAACATGGACCAAACTTTGGGGCGGCTGCTCGTTGACAGTTCTTTACTGTCTCGAACCTGACCGGGGTTTCGGGAGGTCAGCCTAACCAGGAGAACAGCACAGTTTGCTGTATCTTAACCCCCTTTTGGGCGACTTGTACTCGAATTCGTCTCGTTGCTCGCATCCATACTCGAAAAACTCTAATCTGGTGAAAATGTGATAGCTTCGCCAATTTTTGACCGATTTTGACATTCCAATACACCAAATCCTTCGTCTCAACGAGAGCTTTTAGATGGTGTTAATTTAAAGCTAGTAGCTCAAACCATTTTTAACTTTTTGCGCGCCAGACCCGTGAATTTAACGGGACGGCAAGCCAACCGTTGCGCGCCGGACCTGTAGAATTTACGGGAGCCACTTTATCGAGCTGTACGTCAGTCCGCGTGGTGCATTGATTGCTCCTGGAGCGTTCATTCACTAAAGGCATGTGTTTGCTACAATTTCCCGCCAATTTTGCCCACATGACTAGTTTCTAGCCAATAATATTTAATTTTTTCCCGAGCTATGTCGTGTTTGTTCGCTGCCCCCTTGAGTTTCGAAAAAAAAAAGATGGTGGCCATTGCATCACGTAGCGACTCTCCCGATTCGGATTTTGATTTACATCGTGCACCACTTTAGACCGAGGTAAATTAGCAAATTATGGACGTCTTTGAAAGATTAAACTGTAAAGAGAACTGTGATAACGTTTTTTTTATTGAAAAATGATCGATAATTCGTTATGTGAATCGAAATACGATGCGTCTGATTGGATCAGAGCACGACGCGATAAGAATGGCCGCTGCCAACCATTGAGCCCCGGCCCGCGGCAGCCATCCTGCTCGTCTCACGTCGCTTGATCGGTTGCCTTCTATTTCAATCCATTACACTGCCATATCCGCGAATTCAGGATTGGATTAGAAGTGTGAACATTTGAGAAATGATTTTTCTTCGTTGGAGTTTTATTTATTTATTTTTTTAACAATATGGATTTCGGAGATTTACACGATGTAACTAGTCCGAGTCGGAAATAGGCTTAGCCTACGCTTTGCTTAAGTGCTTCGGTACTTGACCACTTGCACAACTGAAAATAAAATGCTTTTTTTTTTTCAGTCCTAATGAAGGAGAAACAACTATCTCATAAGATTTTAATTAATAATAGCTTGCCAAATGGATGTAAATAATTACGGCTGTGTGATTACGTGCCCGTTTCTACAAAATAGGCCCAAACTTTGTTGAAACGGAAGCTGCCACTCCTGAGAGCGATTAATGCACTACTGACAGACGTGACAATTTTATTTAATTAAAAAAAAGTTTCACAAATTTTTGCTTAATTTTTGCTGTGAAGAAGGATAACAGATATATCATTACGTTTATGAAAAAAAATACTCTTTCAGCATATAAAGTTGTCAAAATTGCTCTTAAAGTCCGTACTATGTTAGGTTTTTTTTATATTTATAATACATTTGCCATTTTTTCCCCCAAAAATATGCCGTATAATTTTTTGTGCGAATATTCGGGTTAAGACCTAAGTATTACGAACTGTTTAAAAAAAAATTAAAGCCTCAACTTCGTTTTTAAAGGGAGTTACATGAATTTTAATGCTGACGTGCAATAATTTCTTGCGCTACAAATAGGCCTAAATTTTGTTGAGCAGAAGGAAGCTGCCAAGCAGGGCAGCCGCCCCTGAGAGAGATTAATGCACTACTGACAGGCGTGACAATTTTATTTAATTAAAAAAAAAGTATCACACATATCTGCTTTATTTTTGGTGTAAAGAAAGATAACAGATATATCATTACGTTTATGCCAAAAAAAGTACTCTTTCGGCATATAAAGTTGGTCAAAATTGCTCTCAAAGCCAGTACTATGTTAGATTTTTTTTATTTGTAATACATTTGCCATTTCCTCCCTAAATATGCCTTATAATTTTTTTTCTGTGAATATTCGGGTTAAGGCCTAAGTATCACGAGCTGTTTAAAAAAAAAGTGAAGCCTCTACAACGTTTTTAAAGGGAGTTACATGAATTGTAATGAAGACGTGCAATCATATCTTGCACTGCGGAAAACTGACTGGTTTGAGTTAGCAGGTGCTCTTTTTCTGGCTGGCGTCAGAAGGGTTAAGTTATATCCCTAGAAATGGGAAACCATTTGCGCACATTGACCCACACAGTCAGCTAAGCAGCACCTTAGTTACTGTTATACTAAGAAACTGTGATGAACTAGAAAACAAACTGTTCACCAAATACTCAAACTCGGCTCGATACTGGACTCATCTGTTGCAAACTCGGCTCGACTCGAATTAAAATTATTCTACTTGAACACCACTAGCGGCCCTCATGGTCCTTCACTGTTCTGGTAAAGGGTCCTTTCTTGGAATGTTGTGGGCACAGAGCACCCATGCTGGTAGCACTCAATGAAAGTTAACTCCTGGAGAAGAAGCTGTCGCAAGTCTATGAAATCTATGCCTTTCCTTTGTCAGACCTCATTCAGGCATTTCATTGGGAACGTTCTTCGTGCCATCCCACGGGTCCATCGGGGTTGCTGGTGTGGTGGGTTACTTGATAATGTGGAGCGAAGTGTTGATAATGTTGGTTGAGGAAGGGTAGCGAGCTCGAATTTTGCAATAAACCAGAAACCATACAGGCGTTCCAGTCCCGTGGTAATTATCGCTATCGGCCCCATGGCGGATAGCTACAGGGTCGTCCTGTGACTTTCACAGGTGTCCATGTGTTTGTGCCTGGATGGTAGTTTGACAGTGGCAGTGGAGGTCCCTGTCTAATGCCTAATGAGCCCAGTAGATTCGTGTAATATCTGCAGGGCTTAAAAGCGAAGTAACTTGTGGATTTTCCCCGTCGGCTTAAGCCCATGGGTTATGGACACAAGCTTCGTCCTTGGTTTCCGCTGCTGGAGTGCCTTTTTTGGGTGAGGTTGTGACTACTTTGCATGGCGCAACACTAAACACCTTCCCCAACCACTGTCTGCGAGATGTCAGTGGGGCTGGTGGTGGCGGAATCATGGAGGAATCATGTTATGGCCGGACATGCGAAGTGATGTGGCCTGGCTGCCAGGGCATCAAATGAAACTTTGCATGACGTACCAATAACCATCTTGATAGGAACCAGTTTACAAAACATAGTAACAACTAAGAAATCAATCAGACAACGAAAAAGGTAAACTTGAACCATGACCCAAGAGTTAACTTTTTTCAGTGAACGGTTCAAAGCTAGTTTATGTACACTGTCCTTTCATTACAACCAAAATGTAGATATAGTTAAATTTTATTTTTGTAAGGTGCTTACAGTCTGTATATGAAATTTTAAAATCACTTCACTCACAGGTCGCTGTAAAGGAACTTTCCGTGCTCTGTTTATTGAATGTATTAGTGATACTACAAAGCTGTGATTGAAGATCTAGTTAACTGGAAAAATGGTCTATACGAGAAGTGTGTATATAAGCATGTAAGCAACTTTTTGCTTCAGGGCTGATTAACCGTAACCTAATGAGGGTATTAATATGTTTCTAATAGAATGGTCCAAGGTTCATCATAATTTCGTGCGAGAATGATCTTCATTTGTGTCGTGAGTTGCTAGCACGGCAAGTAGGTAAGCATACAAATAGCTTTTTTATTCAACTTTTTTGTTCACTTTCAAGTCATTTCCGACACGTGTGGTAATCCTGGTCTATGTGGGGGCCCAGGCTTCCAATTTTGAGCAACCTAGTAACGATAATTATGAACTCTTCAAACCATGACTCGCGGCTTGACCCTGTAAATGAAACTAGTCTCTCAAACATGAAAAGTTGTCCATTGTCGTGAATGGCAAATGGCCCATGTGGATCTACTTTATAGTTGTTACTAAGGCTGCACCGATAACAACTTTACCGATCTGGGTTTTAAAATGTTGCCGATACCAATACCCAAAATTGTATCCTAAATTTTTCAACAACGGTGTAGTTTTCTACAAAAGTCCAATAATTATTAAAAGAAAAATTTTAAAAAATAGTAACCCACAGTTAAAACCTAGCTAGAAATGTACTCTGTGATTTACTGAGCAAAACACCGCGGACCGCATGTCGTAATCTCGAACAGTTCCAAAGTTATCAATATTTCCGCGAAAGCTGCCGATACTGACACTGCAAATATCGACAACCGATCCGATCCAGTATTGGTATCAGTGCAGCTTTAGTTGTTACATACGTTCAGCAGAAAATATGCAAATGTCGGTTACATTTTTTTGTATTTTTTATTGGTGTAAAGCAAAATGTTGGTGGGCTATACAATGGGGGGGGGGGGGGAGAGTTTGGATTTTACCACTGCATTTGCATATATTCCAAGCTTATTGTCATGCTTCTCATTATGTTTTTTTCTTTTCTTTTGTGTTTCCCTTTAGGTGTCCACAGTGTGGAATTTGTAATGAGTGCCATTTTGAAACAAGTTTTAGATTTTAAATCATTTCTTTACCACAACACTAGCAACAGCAGTAATCCTGTGAAGTAAAACTGCATAGCTGAACCTACTTGAAAGATGCTTTAAGTCACCATTTAGTATTACTTATAGATGGATAAAGAAAACTGCTTTATTGCGCAGTTTACAAGGTTGTAGAACTGATGTATCATGGGTTTACGATCAAATTTTTATACCTGCCTGTACAGTAGCGTCACTATTACCTCTGTACAGTAATATATTAAAAAGAAATGTAACATGTAACTTTTTTAAATAAAATAAACGTTTTCTGAAGATGTGACATTGTTACCTTCACTTGTATCATTGGTAAGACTCAGCCGATACCAACTTTCACCGATCCGATCTGATACCGTCCGATGCTTTCTTCGCCGATACCAATGCTGATGCTTCAATGCAGTTACTCCCAGTAAAGTTAATGTTTCTTTCATATTCAGAAATTAGTTGCGTAACAAAAAGACAGGTAAATAATTTGAAAAATCCCTAATACAGCTGCCTAGCCAGACTTGTGTCTGGCAGTTACATTGGCTAGTCAAGTTGGAGTTTCAGTAAGAAGCGTCCTTGCAAAGAGCTGAGCGAGTGGCTTGTTCAGCTTATATGCTACCTCTTCAACAACGCAGTAATGGACACCGTAGGTCCTATTGGGGAACCCTCTAGTGGGAACTAGTTCAGTGTTCGATTCATGGCCTTCGCTGACTTATTTGCATCAACACTAAGCTTAAAAATTCCGCGTTGAAACAAAGCTACTCTGATGTGCCCTCTCCCTTCGTCACGCTCTGGAGTAAAAATACCAAAAAAATTTATAATTTCCTACTGCCTGTACTGTATCTCTGAGACCATCTACATTTTTCAAGTTTACGTTGTAATTAGCCTTGAAAAATGTTGACCATCTTTCACACTCGCGTCCTCCATTCAGGCCAGGGCCTGCTCCTTGTACGTACCCTAACCAATCTTTGCTAACCAATCAACAGAGGCGCAGACACAGCATTTGTCATCATATTTTTTTTAAGTTGAATTCAGTAACATCATTCTGATTTTTCTCCTTGCCATTCTGCTATTTTGGCCTTTCTGTTTGTATTTTTGCCAGTGTTTGGGGCTATTTCATTGTTTCCCTTTGCTGTACTTTCCAACATAAACTCTTTAACTGTGCAGGTATATTTTTTTTCTTTTCACCGTTCAGTTGTACATTAAACTTCATTATGCTTCATTCTCTCCGATCCAGGAGAAGACAATTCCAAAGTGTTTGGTGAGCTATGCACGTTTTGCCTTGAATGTAGCACTATATTGTTTTGGTATTCATTGCGAAATGTGTGA
Organism: Lithobius niger; assembly: GCA_023313725.1. NCBI lineage: Eukaryota > Metazoa > Arthropoda > Chilopoda > Lithobiomorpha > Lithobiidae > Lithobius > Lithobius niger. The sequence goes on along the minus strand of JAHWFP010128050.1, from coordinate 3,822 downwards.
AATAATTCCCCCACCCCCATGTTGTCACAAATTGTAAAAACCTGGAGTTGTTGGGGCAATTTCTAAGAGTTTGCTACTGGTTCAGTCACGGGCCCATCAATCTGTTGACCTTTGTTAAGTGTAAGAGTTTATTTTGTATATCAGCTACTAGAGGTCTTTTTCCAACTCCCACGCTGATGGAGGAATTCAGGATGTCGAAAGAGAGTCGAACTCTTACATGCTGAGGCACCGCCACCTCTCCACCCTGATGCACTCCTCTCCTCTCTGCTCTGACTCCATCTGTTGAAACATGGGAGAATCGTGGATGCTGCTGAACAAAACTAGCAAAACAACCTTCACTTAATTCTGCCGCTTGGACCTTCAAAAAGCTGTAAGCTTACTGGCCAACTCTATTCATTGCATCGACAATGTTCATGTTGCCAATTATTTGTGGTAGTCTGGTTGCATTGTTATTCGTTAACTATAAAGAGTGATAATTATTTTGATCACAGGTGATGTTTTTCCAGCATTCATAAAATAGCATTAAAAATTATTGCAGTCTTTTTAGTTAATGCCTCCCCAAACGTAAATCCGTAAAAGGCACATATTGGAGTTAAAAAAGTGTCTTGAACGCCAGATTTTATTTCTGTCTGTTGCATAAAAATCGTTTATCGTGTGTGACAATTGAATTTGACAGCCTGACCACTAGCGTGCCCCTTGATTTGGTATTGCAGAAATGACAAATCAACAATTAACCTGTACACAATAAACATATAACAATAAAAGAAATACTATAGTGTAACACTATCGTAGATACCGTAAGTATGACATTGTTAGCATTAAAAAAAACTTCGCACTGGTCTCACTCCCCATTGTGCTCTTGTGGTGAACAAGAAACTGTTCTTCACCTCCTTTTACAGTGTCTGCTTGGTGATGTGCACCGTAAGGCGACATTTAGTAGGCGCTGCGTGTTTGCTAGTCTTAGTGATGTGCTTTGTGTCTCCCGCCTGCCACACTATGTGCTTTGTGTGTCTCGGCTGCCACACTATGGCGTCTCCGGGATGTTGTAGCCTTCTGTAGAGCGCGGATTTAGTTGCCCAGTAAGTTTGTTCACATTCGTTTGTTAGTGTCTGTGTCTCCTTCTCCGTCTCTACTTTTTGACGACATGGTATTGATGTCCTGCTGTTTGTCTGCTGTTGTAGTTTTGTAGCTTTAAGTAGTCTTGTATGAAAGCGCATGGCTTCGGGCCAAGGCATTCAGTATAAATAAATAAATAAGCTTCGCGCCAGTGCATTTTTATGCTGTTTCTGTATCATTGTTTGAGTTGGAGCTCACGGATGAATACAAAATGATCAGTGGTGTACATACTTTGGTCGCGTAGGTAACACTTACTCCACTGACTTAATGTGGATGTATTTTACTGTGTGGGTGGAGTGTACTTGGAGAAGAGGGGGTTCTTGAGTCGGCGGGCGACTTTGTGTTGTGGGATGAGGAGCAGGGGCGGCAAGGAAGGGATATGGGAGTGGATGAAGTGGGAAGTGGGCTCAGACCATTGCTTGATGTGGGCTGTTTAGAGTTGAAGGGGAGAGGGGTGGGAGTTTCTTTGCAACAGCAGGTCGGGGAGTCTAGGTGGCGATGAGCGGTCAGGGATCATAAATTGTTAGTTTTGGCACCGAAGTTGAGGAGGAGGTGGATGGGTGGGAGAAAGGGTGTGAGTTTTGGGAGGCTGAGGTGCTTAATGCCGTGGAGAAGCATCTCGGGAAGGGAGGACAGGGGTAGGTTGGGGAAAGGGTTGGTGGGATGCAGAAGTGAAGGGGATTATCCGGAGGTAGAAGGAAGGCCATGGAGGGGGGAGTTGTGAAAGTTAATGATGCGGAAAGTAAGAGGTGTTGGAAACAATGCTTGGCTCGCGAGAAGAAGGCGGGGAAAGTGGTAACGCGGAAAATCGGAGAGTTTAACTTGAGTCTGGCTAGGGAAGTGATGATGGAAAGGAGGGAAGAAGCTCCAGAAGTTTATTAAGGAGAAGGTTCGGTTTGGAAATGGGGATTGGGAGGGGAGGGTGAAGATGTGGGGATTGTTCGGAATATGCTGACTGAAGCTTTGAGGGAGCTTTGTGAGGTTGTCGTGGAGGAGAGGGAGGGGTGGCGGGAGGAGTGCTTGAGGAATCTTTGGCTTTTGTAAGGGAGGAGAAGCTGTTGGGGAGGATGATATGGTGGGTGAGGCTGAAGAGATTGGACGCTAAGGATAGACTGAGGCTGATTCGGGAAATGAATGCGTTCCGGAGAGCTGGAAAAAGGTGAGGATTCACTTCATTTATAGGATAGGGAGAGGCTGAGAACTATAGGCTGATGGCTATTACGAGTGCGGTATATAAGGTGTTTGTGTGTATTCTCATGAGTAGGTTGCATACGGACCTTGAGGGGAGGGGGAAGCTGGGTGAGGTTCAGAATGGTTTTATAAAGGGGAGGAGACTTGAGGACAATGTTTTGTGGGGATGCAGGCGATTGAAGTTGCGAGGAAGGAAGGGAAACGTCTGTGGGTGGCATTTTGGATATTGCTAAGGTGTATGATCGGGTTAGATTGTGAGTTAACATTTCAGTTTGCTGGACTTTACTAACATTATGCTTTTAACGCGCAGACTACCTGCTATTGTCTTATATAGAGAGCGCCACTATAGGTGACGCGATTGTATGGTCTTGTGTAAATAAATATATATATTCTTGTAAATAACCTAAAATGGACGATGGTCACGCTTTGTTTTTGCCTGCCTAATATTGTAAGTTGTCGCCGCAATTACAATACGAAATATGAACTCTGCTATGCTGCAAGTATAGCTTACAAGATGGGGCTGCTGTGGAGGGAGCTTCCGATTTTGGGAGTGGAGGAGGGTTTTTTAGTCTCCTTCAGAGAAGACAAGAGGGGAAAAGTATGTGGCCTCGCTGGGAGGGGTGCTGTCGGATTGGTTTGTTAACAAGAGGGGGTTAAGGCAGCGTGCCCGCTGTCCCAATTGTTTTTTTTTTTTTTTTTTTGGGAGGGGGTTGGAGAAGAAGCTGATTGAGTCAAATAGGGGTTTCTGCTGGGGAAAAGTGGAAGAGGACGGAGTCCGCCTGCCAGTGATCATGTTCACAGATTATTTTAGGGTTCTTGAAATGAAGAATGAGGGCATTGAGCAGCTATTGGAGGAGTGAGGGGTTGAGAGAAGGACGGAGTTACAGAAGGAGGGATTGCAGCTTCGGCCAGTTTCAAACGGAAGCTCATAGCAGCAGCATCATCCTACTAGTCCACGGCCTGGAACTTGAGACAAAATTCTCAACTTTTATCGGAAGTGTTTACTAATTTTTCTTTGCACACAGCCGAATCGCTTCCAGTGTTGATCAAGTGAATTATTTGCCTGTCAGTCAGTCGTGGAAAATGCAATTTCACTTACTTTAGGGCGTTCTTTGCCCCCGTAAGGGCCTTCAAAAATTGGCGGTGTCGATGGTATTTCACATCGCCACGCCGGGTTATTGGGAAAAGTTTTCAAATAGCAATAATCGCGCCTCGGATGGACCTCATTGGCTACGATATTGCCTCTGCGCAAAGCTGTCGAATCATGCATCGTTCAAAAATCTAGTACAACCTCTCCCACTACATGTGTAATGGGAGTGGAACATGAAAACTATGAAAATATAATTATACGTAAAATAATATCTCACATACAGTATAAAAAAATATATTAGGTTATAAATTTTGCAATTGTTTGTTTAGTTATATATGCATGTATAGAATTTTTTAAAAAGTATAGTGCAATTGTAAATGAATACGCAAACTGAATAAAACGGAAACTCAAAAGAACGGAAACGG
>JAHWFP010128048.1:0-10612 GCA_023313725.1 Lithobius niger | reverse complement strand
ACCCTCTGGCCAACTAGTTTGTCTGCCACTTTGTTGGCTATTTGTTTGGCGGCTCCCGTGAGCCTTCACCTTGCTTGGCTAAAAATGTTTTCTCTGGCTCAGACTAGGACATCTTCACGCTGCATGTTCTATGCTGGATAAGCGGTAACTTTGTTGGTTTTTTTTTTCTGCGTGGTGACTTTGACATCATTTCGAACATGTTAATATCAGTGTCAGTGCAGTAAATTCGGCGGCATCGAATACACGTTGCTACCCCTCTTTTAGCTGAGCGGTATTTAACGGAACTCAAACAATCTATGTAAAAGCTTACAGCAATATGCTCATTTCGTCACGGGTGGAGCGTTATGCTGTGTAGGCACAAGTTTAGAGGACAAACTGGCTAATACGCGTATTGTAACTACGATGGCTTATTGGGACACATAACGACTTTTTTCTACACAAACGCAACGTTCAAAAAACCGGAACTTCGGCGTTCCAACACCAGATAAGATACACTACAACCCAGGCCGACATAAGGGAAACTGCGCTCGCGCCAGTCGCCATCTTGTTCCGGTTTCACCAAAAAGTTTTGTGTGTGTATGAAAACGTTCTTGAGGGCCCTAATGAGTCACCGTACATTGCGATCATGCAGCTTTAAAAGTCGCCAGCAAATAACAGTATGGAGAGAGAGGGTGAGCCAATTTCGTGAACTCAGCTAACGTTTGCCATATGTGGTTTCTAAACATACCAAGAATTGTTTTTGCAGTTTGTGACAACGCAATATTTATCTGCTGGCATCTGAACTTCAGTGTGGGCCGACTTAAGCTACGATTGCCAGCAGCATGTTGTCTGTGCTTCTGCGGTCGTTGGTCAAGCGGTGAGCACTATTTACGCTAGAAACCCTTCTGTGACGACAGGCTGCGAGTGTAAGAGATACTACCCCCTGATAAGTGTAAATCTTAGTTTTGAATCTGGTGTAATGTAGGCATGAAGCAGGCATGTAGGCACGCAGAAGACAAATAGACGCATGTAGTAGGTGTGTAGCAGGTGTGTATTACTACTGTGCAAATCGAAATACCCTTCAAGAATTATAATCTTCCTACCACTTCACTTCTCTTATGTAGTAGATAGAAGTTTTAAAAGAAGCTAAAGATCAGGAGAGATCTGGAGGTTCTGAAAATTAGTAGGGTTTCCAAGACGGCTCCAGGCTGCCAAATGGAAATTTGTGCCCCCCCCCCCCCCCCCCAAAAAAAAAAGACCCTGGCTGTATGGGTTTGTTGCTATTAATGTCTGAACCATTGAATATTTTAATAACAAGGCAATCATAAATAAAATTCAGCGTAATATTCTACAAGAAAGGTTTTGTGATGTTTCACACAAATGCAATGCTTTTTTCCCTAAACTTTGATTAATAAGTTGTGTACACTTGGTTGAATTGGTCGTTCAGTTTTAGTAGACACACTTAATTAAATTATGCATCATCTGAATACTTTTTTTCAATAAGGTTGCAAATAAGGAATTGTCACTTTTAAGTATAGATGTCATCTTATGACCCAATGAAGGAAATGCAGTATTTATTTAAAATTGTTACGTTTATTGTGATTTCAAATTGAGTAATAATTAGGCCTAGAACCAGTTTTTATTTCAGCTTGCTCCAGTTACCAACAAGCCAAAAAAACACACCTTTTTTCGACTCTTTATCCAAGAACGGCGCCCATACTAAGCCTGTTTTAGTGGAATTATTATTTTGTTAGAACCAGTTGATTGACACTTATACTAGTTTGGATTTTTTGTTTCCCGAATAGTTAATTTTCCTAAATTTATTTTCCTTGTGGTCTTGGTTTATTTATCCGTATATTTATCTGCAATCCTCTAAAAACAGGTAGAATACTAACGTAACCTTGTGGTGCTGACAGATCGTAATAACTGATCATTAAAACAGTCTTTAATGTTAATGAGATGTGAATGTAAACTCAAGACATCAAGAAAAGGTTTACGGTGAAAAGATCCACATTGTTGCATAACGTTAGAAGAAGAATGATAAAAACAGCCCTTGAAGCGCACCACGTTGACCCTAAATTGATGTAAATGAGCTAAATGAAGATGAAACCAGTCGTCTTGAACAGGAGAAACTAGAATTAGTTCCTTCTCATCAGTGAGATTGTCAGTGAACTAACAAATAAAAGGGAAAAAAATGATTGTGTGTTGAAACTTCAAACTGAAATGTCTGCGTGAAAGAAATTAGCAACGAAGAACCATGATACTCCCCTCGGTGCTGTGGTCCTTCTGTTCGTGGTGCTAGACAAGTAGAGGACATCCATGTACTTATCAAATCTAATTTTTTGTTTTCATGCCTTCAAATTACTAACAACAGAAAAATCAAAACATAAGACTTTATAGTCATTCACACACCGGCAAATTTATTTATTGGCACTCTCGAAAAATTTAGCATTATTTTTTTAGCAGCCATTGTGATGCTGTAATTACTGAAAGTGCTTGGTCAACACATTTGTGAGTTTATAAATCTGTTTTGTTTATAAAAATGTAGCCACGTTGGATAAATTGTTTTACATAGTTTAATCTGTAGGCATATCATAAGAAAAACTATGAACAACAAAAGTTCGCATTGACGTAACTCAAAGAAGCTATTGAAGGAATAATAATAAAAAAAAATCTGAAGCTGGAACCACTTAACAAGAAAATGGGAGGCGAAAAAAGTCTTAAGCTTCAATTCTTTTTCATCATTTCAGCAATGTAAATGAGCTGAACAAGTTCTCCTCTCAACCAAAAGGGGAAGGAGGAGGAGAGACGAATATTGGCTCTATCTCATCAAGAAGGATTCTCGATGAAGCCGCAAGAGAAAAAAAAAAGGGGAAAAAAGCAGAGGAAGCTGTCTTAAGAACCCCAAACCAAAGTCTGTACGGAGCAAGCAAATAGTGACGATGATGATAAGTCTGTGACGATGAGTCATTAGGTGAAGCCCCTAAAGAGGCCACTTGGCTCCTGAACGACACTCCATTGAGGCATCCGGGAGAAGCGATGACGACACTTGGGACCCCGAACGAGAAAACCTTCTCATTTGGCAAATTGCCCCGAAAACAAGACTTAATGAAAACATAATTTTTGTTAGACTACTTTCTGACGATGGAATTTCCTCCGTATTGGGGGCTCCATTGTACGTACGCTAATGAAGAAACACAGACGACGTAAACGCTCAGATAAGTAGGAAGAGAAACACACTCACTCGCTGGAAAACTTCAAAATCGAAAAATTTGCGGGGCAAAGCAAGACTTAAAATGCTGCAAAAATAGAGGATTTTGACCTCATCTACGTCCGGATTCTTGTTCACAGCACTTAATAAAAATAAGAGGAATAACAACAACCTTTATCACCTATGTCACCGTATATCGTCAACAAAATTTTAGCGGCTTAGGAGATAAAGAGTGCTGTTGTTTGTCAGGGAGTAGTTTTAAATCAGAACTACAAATTTGATTGGTCATCATAGTTTGTATGCTTCTTTGACACGTATGCTCTTTGTATGCTCTTTGAACTTCATTTTGCAAATTAAGTTTAAAGAGTTTGATGTTTTAATTTAGCACATTGTAGTGTCCCGTAATGTTGTGTCTGTGTTCTGTCTGCGTAAGTTGCAGCAAGGACGAGTCCAATAACTTCCTTCAGTATTTAAAGTAATGTAAATAAATAAATAGACACGAATCGCTGCAAATACTTAAAAGCAAGTTGGAAATAATAAATCCGCAAAAATCAACTAAGTACTACATTATTTCTTCGATATAATTTTTCAATGATTGCTTTTTTTCGCGTAGTAATTTAAGGTTTTGTTTTTACACTGAGAATATACCTTCATAATTTTATAACAACAATTAACCAATGGGGAGCTAGTAAACGGCAGCCACCAGCCGATCACACCTCCTTAACACTGATTAAACGACCACACGGTATTTTATCAGATTGAATTGTTAGCCTCATCCCTCCATCTTTGGTAGGTCGAAACCAATTTCTAAACGTTTACGACGCACCTGATAGTCAAGTGATACATTAATTAACGTCTTGGCGATGTACGTTTAATCTTTGGTTACCATAGTAACAGAAATCAGATTTTTGCCGAAGTGTGTTAAGCCGTTCTGGTTAGGCCTACTGCCGCTACGAGAAGCTTGGCGATCTAGGCAACCCCAGAACCATAATAACATGCGGTACTTGAATATCGGAAATAAATTAATGATAATTGTCGCAATACTTAGTATTACGGAATATTCTATTTTAAATCTATGAACAATCTATGATTAAATATAAAACACGTATTTACTTTCCTTGAAGCGCTCTGTCAGTTGTCTGCTTTCACGCGAGTTACTTTCGGTTTCGGTTAAGTTTATGATAGATCGGGGGGGGGGGGATGAGGCTTAATGGCGCGTCGACAGCTTGGTCATTAGCGCCAACCTCAGTCACAGTGCAGTGATAGATCGTTGGGGAAGCAAAACTACAGTATTCATGGTGACGACAGTAGAAAATATAATTCCTACAGATACTAAACGAACCAGTGAGTACATGTGGCAACAAATTGTACGCTTTCATCATTTCGTGCAAACAGGAATTGTGAATTCAAGCGAGAAACAACTAGGCCGTGATATGCAAGTTGAATTTTTATTTTAAAGTTGATGTTGACGGGAGACGGTATATTCTCGTTTCAAATATAACTCGAGCGTAGTTTAAGTATCGATAAACTTTCTCAACCACTCGGTACATTCCCAAGCTGATAAAAACACCTCGCGCATGTGCTCGGTATTTTTTCAGCTTCGGAATGTAACTCTTGGTTGAGAAAATTTATCGATAAAATACTACGCTCTCGTTATATTATTACTGAATAATTACCAGGGTTCATACAGCAAAGCAATTTCTTTTTTTTCAAGTGTTTTCCAGTGAATTTTTATTACAATTTTCCAGCATATTTTAACATGTGTTTTTAACGATCTTCCAGTAGAATCTAAAAGAATCCACACAAAGGTCCGGGAATTTTCCCGTGCATGCAATGATCAGCACAATGCATCGAATTAGGCCTATCACACCTGCAAAGTTGTTTAAACGACATTATGCAGAGGGAAATAGCGGGTGGCAACGGTGTAATTTCCGGAACCGGAAGTGCTCCGCCTTTTCAGAGAGCGAGCGACAACGAAAATTGATGACGGCGTTAACCTAATTAAATGGGTGAAATAAAAATTTTAATATTAAGCCTTTTTAATTTTTATACAGCATTTATGACAAATTTGTTTTAATTGCAGGAGAAAACCGTTAGTTTAGCCAGTTAAAAATTCATTCTATTTCCCAGTATCAAAAATTAATTTCAAATATATTCCAATATTTTTCAGTGTAGACATTTTTTCCATGTTTTTTCCAGTATTTCCAGTATGTGTACGAACCCCGTCCGACAAAGTCAGGCCTAGTAAGTCATCGGTTAATATCGTCTACTAAAAAAAGTACCACTTACGTTTTCTTCCAGTGACGTGACCCAGATTCGAACTGTGGAGAACTAGTTCATCACTAGAACCCCTGCCGTACCACAGTTACCGATATGTCCACTCGTCCACTGGCTTGTCCGTATGGGTAAAGGTGGTATTGTCGTGATCTGGTTATGGAATGGTTCGTCACATTGGCGTGGAGCAGGGGGGGGGGGGAGGATTGCCCCTTCACTTTTTGGAATAAATGCCCTTGTTGCCCTTTTTTGTAAAAATATGCCCCATCTTGTTTTTTTACCTTATAAATGGCGGTGCTGCAGCGAAAGGAACGGCCTAAAGTCGCAAAAACAACAAGATGAAAGCCAGGGAAAAGTTAGATAGGGGGCATAAAAGGGTTAAAGAGACAGTGACAAGCTAAAATGAACACAAAATAAGAGCCTCACGAGCGAAAAAAGGTGCCCCCAGAAAAAAATTAAATGAACATGCCCTTTTACTAGACCTTGCGCCTGCCCTTTCGGGAGTCTGTGCACGCTACTCGAGTCACGTCACTCGAATAAAATCTAAGAGCAAAAGGTTGGCTTACTGTTCTACGTTATTTCTGGAATTAATTGAAACGCAACAACACAACAATGAAAGTCATACACCAAAAATAGCTATGATTCGGTGAGACTTTATTACGGGAATTATGTATCGTTAAAATGACTTAACACGGACTTGAACCAACGAACTCCAGATCACAACTTAAACGCTCCTACCATCTGAACCATCCATCCGAGGCTACATTTCTTTACGTTATTTCCAATGTATCTATTTTTAGCTGATGGCCTATTGTTTTCCAGCTTAATTCGCGCTAGCTGACCGGACAAATCGTTCCATGCAACATTTTATTTCAAACTGTGGGCACAGTTGATCGAACTCGCATCAACTCATCTGAATTTAATTTCAAAAAGGTCACAACATTAGAACATTCCTGGGTGTAATAACATTCCTGGCTCAAGGCAATTTTCTAGAAATTCCCAATTAATTAGGCATATACCTGCTAGAAACTCACGCTGCATGCTTTACGTACGACGAAACTACTTTATGAGCGTGTTAATTTCGTCTGTGTTTACTATGTTGATCATCGTAGATTTTATCTTTGATGCTGCCGCAACTTTTTATGAAATTCATTTTCAATTATCTACATGTGTGCGAAGCAAGCGGTGGAACTCATCTTGTGCTTCTGTCTGTCTGTCTGTTTCGACAATAAAATTTTGAACTTTTTATTCAATTCCTTTCATAATTTACAAATCTATTCTTTACCTTGTTTCACTATTTAGTTGTTAAAAATGATGAAAATTACCTAAGGGTAGCCACAGCTGCAAAATTTATTGTGGTTTTTCTTACGCAGTAGTGCCATTCAGCCGCCGGCCAGACGAATTTAGGTTAGTGTTTATTTATATTCTTAGTTCAGTTCAGTTCAGTTTAGTTTACATTAGTTTATTTTAGTGTTTGTTAACGTATCTTCCAATTGCAGTTTCACTTCTCTTAATTTAGTTTCTAAGTGAATATACTTCCGTCGTAGCACCCAAGGACAGAAGCGAACGACGGGATGATGAGAGTATATTTATTTGTATTTTTACCTGCAGCTTTGTTCTTAAAGATAAAAAAAAAATACTACAGCAGTCATGATCCCCACCACCAAAACTAACAACCTTAAATAACTTAACCCTCTGAAGGACGCATTTATTTGCAATTTTGTTTTAATGGGTATAGGTAAGTGGTAGGATTCGAACCGGTACTATCATGGTTTGCAGGCCAAGCTGACGAGCACTAGTGTGTTCTTGCTCGATTTTCTGATAACACCACATAAAGCTTGCAGTGTGTCTTAGAGCTTCTTTTTTTGCATTGTCTCGTTACTGTTCATTTTAAGCCACACTACTGTGCAAATGGTTCAATAACTGGAACAGGCAACGGACACTAAACCATCCATCAAAAGCGAAAAAACGGGACTGAATCTCATACTTTGACCTTGAACTCACTACTTTGACCTTGAACTCATTTATTTGACCTTGAATTCATCACTTTGACCTTGAACTCATCACTTTGACCTTGAACTCATCACTTTGACCTTGAAAACCGCTGCATGTGGCTGGTCGCAAAAGCATAGTCAGATTAATAAATCGTATTCTGCTTTAAATTGGTGGGGAGCTACCTGGTAAAAATGGACTTTGTGGTTTCCTGCTTTTAAATGATTTAGCGAATTTATTTTTTACGTGTTTTTATTTATTTGCTCTTGAAAATGAGTCGGAGCTGAGTCGGAGCTTACTCGAAACGTCGAGCACGTTTTAAATGTTTAAATGCACTTTTTAGGTTTTACACGTTGATTGTACAGTATGTACAAGTGCTTTTTAACTTCAATCTTGTTTGTCCCACAAGGCTTGCCAAGTAGCGAGCAATCTCAGACGTAGAGCTGGAAAGGCATATAACGGAGCCGATTCAACTCAGCTAGTTATGATCAGATCAATATGTTTACACTGCTAGGCTCAACCCTACCCCTCCCCCCCCCCCATGAATTCTTAATCTGAACTGAAAAATAGATTTTTTTATGTTATCGGCCTCATTAGGACTGAAAAAATATAGTTCAACATCGGGTTTGCAGAGGCGATGCAAGAATTAACATCAGTAATTATTAAGTCCTTCCATTCATACAAATTTAATCCATGCCCATTGATAGTCATACCTTTTCAATACATTTCTTGGTCAAAACTCATAACATGTCCAAAACACCAGCGAGGGGCATGGGCCTCGAATACGATGATGGTAATATTCACCTCATTAAATATTGCGTGGGTTAGGCAACAGCGGAAATTATTCTATGAAAATTTTAATGAAATCATGCCGGTCAGACGCCAACGTTCGTAAAATACGCAATAAACTCTGTAACAACCTCCCAATAGAAAGAGAGACAGAGCGTGAGTGCTGTTTTAAGGCGTATTGTCTTAAAAGGATGAGTTTCGGCAATATAAATTTAAATCTTTCGCGTACGAGATCATTCATTAAATTGTAAAACGGTCATTCATTTACAAAGTGCTTCCATGTAACGCCTTAGCATCGTTGCTGATAAAACTTGTTAACTGGCAGCCAAATATTCATAAACAGGAGGCATGCTTCGCTGCACAAAAAACACATCTTTCCAAAACCGGTTGGATGTCTGTTTGGCTCTGATAGAAGGTTCAGTGGAGAAAAAAGGGAAGAGGGATTTCATGGAGAGTGTAAAAAATGGATTTAACCCCAATAGATATCTTGCAAGGGTATATGTCAACTTAAGGCAGAATCGATTGAGTTAAAATATTGACCATTGTGGTAACTCTTTTCTAACCACCAAATGATGTTGTGCAAATAGAACTCGGCTTGAGAAATTTAATAATAATTCTTTCATATAGTATATGTACATTACTGGTCCGCATATAATTTTTTAATCCACTGAAAATTAATGTTTGATTTTTAACGGAACATCGTAAAATGGCAACGGTGTGTAGGCCATAAGCTGATGCGAGATTTCTGTGTTCCTTTGCCTGTTGAAAGTAGGCGCTTGGCAGAAATAGATATCGGCAAATGGCTAGACATGCTGCCGTTTGTCATTTGGTGGCAACCCCTTTAAGGCAGATTGGATTTAGTTAAAATTCTCACCATTTTGTTAATGCTGTTCTAATCGCCAAATCATTATGTAGGAACAGAACTCAACCGAAAAAAATCGAATAATACTTCTTTCATATGTACATTACCAGTTAGGTGTATTTAATTAACTGAAAATTAATGTTTGATTTTTAACATATATTTTTAATAGCTCAACGAGATATACTGCCACATGGTATTCCATAGTTTAAACGTAGATCATTTTTTTCAGTCAATCGCCAAATTACCAGACTGATAAAAACACCCTATGCCAGTGCTTGGGTTTTTTTTTAGTATTTTATTTCGTAATGTAACACGTGACGGAGAATAATTATCTGTATTAAACCAGCGCCTGTTGTGATATTACTACTGGTTATTACCCAAGTGCTAATTACGCAAACGATTGCACCTCCACACCCAATTATGTCAGAGTAACGCCGTGATTATCACGGAAACGATGCTTGTCAAATGTGTATAATTTAGTTTCAATTTCTACACATTAGTCAATGAATACATAATTTACCGAATTGCATTTCACATTTGTTCATCCGATGTTTTATTTCTTTCATACTAGTACGTACAAAAAATAAGTGATCGGTGTTTTAATAGACTTTTAAAATGTGAGTTGCTACGACTGCCATTCTCTGTTGACATTCGCTTAAATGTGTCTTTCGTCGAAAAAATATAATAAAACGAACGATTTGTGTAACTCTCTGAAGGCAGGTGTATCTCTGTCTTCAGGTTCTTATTTTTACACAATTTACACATTTTGGATGAAAGGAAGGAAGGATGTGAGTGAAAGAGCATGTCACTGCGTTGCTTATTTTGTGCCCGTACTTTGACAAATCTAGCCTTATTTTGGTTAACCTCACAGCTGATGAGCACAGAAAAGTGACTAGTGCATAAAAACGCTAACAGGAGGAGCGAAGGCAGTGACATCACAGAGCACAAAGCAAGACGATGCGGCTAAAGATCCACAGAAAATACACGCTGAAGCAGAAAAGACACGCAGAAGACACGGAGAAAAAGCCACAAAAAAATAAACACCATACGATATGGTTAAAGAGCTGCAGAAATTAAATGCAGAAGCTGCTACTGAAGAACCGCAGAGAACTAAACGTCCGGCAATTTATATTTTGGCGAATGTTTACTTAACGCGACCCGGCATCATCTCGATCTCGCCTCAAATTTTCTACCTACTGTCTCGCTCCCATCTTAATTTCTACCTTATCTCTATTTCGTCTTACTTTTTTTTCTACCTGTTATCTCGATCTCGGCTGAAATTGACTACCTATTACATCGATCTCATTTCGTATTACCTCGATCTCGTCTTAAATTTTCGACCTATAATCTCAATCTCGGCTCACATTTTTTTTTACGATCTCGAACTCGTCTTACATTTCTACCTATTATCTTGATCTCAGCTCAAATTTTCTGTCTATTACCACGATCTCCCTTCATGTTTTCTACCTATTATCTCGATCTCGTATCAACTTTTTTCTACCTAT
>JAHWFP010128047.1:0-12584 GCA_023313725.1 Lithobius niger | reverse complement strand
TATATATATATATATATATATATATATATATATATATATATTTTCCCTGTTGCACGTTTTGCTATTTGCTAATAAGGGCATCTAGCGAAAATAAATTGTACTAAAAGTGCAGGTAAATTTCAAATTCTTTCGTTTAATTGTACAACATGCTGCTTGCAACTGATTGTAATTGTTCTTTTTGTGTTAATGAGAGTTTTTTTTTTTTAAAAAGGCCTGTTTATAATAAACAAGGGTTATTTATTTGCCCACATTTGCCCTTAAAACCGACGATATTGATTGTTGAAGTCTAAACTGGCTTTAATAATGTTACGTATTTTAATTACTGGACCAGGGTTCCAGCAGAAATATTTTTGACGAATTAATATTAATTTTAATATAATGTTTTATGCACAAGATTATCTAATGGCCGTTCTAGCCCAACCTCACACGCGAGGGGAACAATAACTGGTAAAAATAGTCTACACCGGTCTACTTGCAAACGTGGATTACATAAGATTACCATCGAAATAACTACGTATTACTTGTTAATATTAACTCAGATTACCAAGATTACCAAGCTAAGATATTATGGTATACTTCGGATTACTGGATTACTGTAATGAATACTTCGGTTAACCGGATTACTATAAGAATCACTACGCATTACGGAATTACTATTAGGATTACTGGATTAATACTAGGATTACTTCGGATTCATGCTAATATATTGTCTAACCAAAACTGCAAAGCAAGTGCCTATAAAATTGCATAGTGTGATATTAAAACAAAATAATCCGGCCTGACTACATCTGAACGGACGTCTGAATTATGTAGAGCGATAGACAGAAAGGTATAGATACAGTAGCGTTCTGCGTCATGCGTTTTTAAGTATATAAACTAGAATCTCCAGGTCAGCAACGCTGGCTGTTTCATAAATCACACTTGCTCTCCCTCCCCCTGCCCCACCACGACACCACCATGTTGTAATCGGTGCATCAGAATCGCCAGCCCAGCTAGTTGGCTGTTTCATAATGAAACAATTCCCCCCCCCCCTCCCCCTCCTCCATTCCCTAAGTCGCAAAAGGTGCATCAAAAACGACCCGTACTTTCAATCATTTTTGGCCGGCTAATTAACGCTGATTGAGTGAGCGAACCACTGTGTAGTATTTTTGGGCGTTTTGAGTATTTAACCAGTTTCACGAACCCTTTAATCATCCAGTGGTTTATGCTAGCGGTTTATGCATTGTTTAAACAATTATTTTGTTGCTGGCTAACAAACGCTGATTGAGTGATCGAACCCGTCTGTGGATTTCTGCGCGTTTTGAATATTTATCCGAGTTTCACGTGTATCCTTTAATTTTAATCTTGCAGTGGTTTATGCTTCGTTTAAACAATCATTTTTAGCTGGCCAATAAACGCTGATTGAGTGAGCAAACCCGTCTGTGTATTTTTTTTTGCGTTTTGAATATTTATCGATTTTCACTAATCATTTAATTTGAATTGTCCAGCATCATCAGGCATTATTTAAACGATTGCGCTCGCTATTAATATTATGGCGTGTTAAATTAAGTTTCATCGTTTACAGAGGTCCTATTGTTGCCGGCCACTTTGCAACGTAACAATGATTATCCACATGCACCGCACATTTAAAGTAATTGTTGGTTAGTGATTGTTACTTCTTGTACTGTACGGGACACTTTGGTTCGCTAAAACCCTTTGATTGGGGTTCAGCACTCAATAAAATCATATCAAATCACGGGAAAACGGGACTTTGGAATACTACTTAATCAAATCAAATCACGGGAAATGGGACTTCGGGATCAAGGCTTGTAAGGTGTAGATAGATTTACAATAAAATAACCAAACTTTCTTCAACACGCTGAAGCAGTGACTCATGAAATTATTGTCTCGTCTATATTTATTTTTATTTTTCAATTATGTATTTATTTATTATTATACCTTTCTTTGGCTTTGCAAGCATTGTTTTGTAGCCCGTTTCCTCCTGCAACCATTTATCGGGCCCATTGATGGGGAGGGACGGGGGATTGGGGGGGGGGGGGGGGACGTCGGCTGTATGCAAATCAGTTGGTGTGGCGTGGGGTCTAGAAGACCCCGCGTGGCGCTGTGATCGACCAACAGCTGGATAAGACGAATGAACGCCAATCAATCACACAGCGCCACCAAGCGGCGACTGGCAGAACTGGAGAAATAAAAAGAAGAAAAAAAAAACGAAAAAGCAGAAGAAGAAGAAGAAGACGAATAAAAAAATAGGCGCTAATGATGGTTAGGTTTTTTTTTTATTTCTTTTTTTCTTTTCTTAAGTGAACTGCAAACAAACATGCAGCTAGAATCATCGAGCGGGACTCGGAACGAGAAACTGCACCAGAACCCGTTAAATTTAAAGGTGAAGAAAAATCGTTACGAAACGAGCTGCTCACGCTGAACTTTCCCCCCCCCCCCCTTTGGGGGTACAGGGGAGGCGTTTTGCGTAGTCACGTACATTGATTTTCAAAATTATTTGCTGAAATTCGAGTAAGACCGCGACTAACAACGGGGGGGGGGGGGGCGTAAATGTGTCCGCCATGTTTTCTTGACCTGCACCATGACCAGTAAACTCTTCGGCCCGACCTACAACAATATTAGGGAGGTAGACAAAATGGCCGCCACTGGTGGTCCATTTCGTTTCTTCGACGTCTATTCGGGAATTGGCCATGCAAATCGCACCGGTGAATTTATGTTCGGCGAGTCCTGCCATCTACTGCCAAATAGCTGACAAAAAAAAAAGCTTAGTAATTCACTAACTTAATCCCAGAAATCATCCGGAAAGTAGCTTATACGTACAAATAAATTAATTTCCGTATACAGCCTTTTGCCACAAAGCTATTAAATTTCTCTACTACAGATAGCTCTTCAGTGAATAGCGACATGTTCGTTTATCCAGAAAGTGTTTCAAGGAAGGCTGCATTTTTGCACGGAAGGTGTCGCCCTCGGTTGACAGACAGCGGCAACAAGACAAATCAATCGCCTGAGCGGAGCTTTCGGTGGCCATATTGTCCAACCCAGTCTCGTTTGCTATTTTTCACGCAAGATCCGGCCGTTACTGTAGTGGAGTCCTGCCTGCAATAACATCTCAATGATTTTGCACGTGTTTACAAAGGAAAAGGACGAATTGTTTCTGAATACTAAACCACTTAACAAAAAACGCTTTCAGTTTAAAGGCGCCAGATCGATGAAAGCAGCAGAAACGGGTACTCGCAACACCCATGGAAGGTACAAGGACTGGCCATCGCTTCATATTTTATCTCTTGTCACAAGGTCTTCGGGGAGCGATACTGTGCTTTCGTTTCTCGGCTTCAGGCCATTTGCGTAAACATCACTGGAGTCCTATCTTTCTTATTTGGTTACATTGTTTTCTAGTACTGGTACACTTTTTCCACTTTCTTTCTTAATAATTTGTTCAGGTTGGCAAGTCTTTGCCACCAGGGGGTTAAAAGCGGTTTTTACCACAGTTTTCACCATCCTGGCAAAAACTGGTTTTCGCCATGTTTTTCACGCTTGGGCAAAAATATGGTAAGAATCGACTTAAATACGGCAAAAATCAACTTAAAGTCAAGTTTAAAAAAAAAAAAAAGTGAGCCCTACAATAGTCAAGTATTGGCAAATTGCAAAAGCTTCCCTTGAAAACTTCACATCGTTTTCTTTGAAAATTCATATTCAGTTCTTATTTACCTTTCATACGCTTATTTTCACAGTAAAAGATATTCTTCTCACAATATCTATGCAAATTTATGCAACTGACTGTCGAAAATTTGCGTAGATATTGTGAGAAAGTATCTTTTACTGTGAAGACAAAAGCATATGAAGCAGCTTGCAGGTTTTTGCCAGTTTTAGCCGGTAATAACAGGAAAAAACTGTAAAAACCATGTTTTGCCACTGTCTCGTTAAGT
Source organism: Lithobius niger (assembly GCA_023313725.1). Classification (NCBI taxonomy): domain Eukaryota; kingdom Metazoa; phylum Arthropoda; class Chilopoda; order Lithobiomorpha; family Lithobiidae; genus Lithobius; species Lithobius niger. The sequence goes on along the minus strand of JAHWFP010128047.1, from coordinate 8,658 downwards.
TTTTTTTCTGGTGGCGACCCGAGTGTTGGGTTCAGGGGGGCCGGTGGGGGGGGGGGAGGGACGAGAAACATTGGGGGGATGGGGTTATGGCTCACTCTGGCCCACCCCTAGCGCCGTCACTGATTCCGTGTCTTTATGCTCGAGTGGACACTGCGTCGAATCCTTACAGGTCCCTCTTTATGCCGCTCCTGACGGTAATCATCACAATAATTTTCTGTTTTCAGAATAAGTGACATCAATTAATGGAGCTAAGGATGGCTTGTAAACAAACTGCTTCTGTCCATTTCTCCACAGTCCACATGTACTACCAAAGCCACAAAAACATCTACAGTCACCAGGGAACAACCCCCCACACCCTTTTCGGGCCTCCCCACTCCACTCCTTAGACATTTAGACACGCTCCCATGCTATTGGAGTTACGTTTTAAAAATGACAAAATGAGTTAGTTGTGGAATGGTGGCAGACAGAGCGGTACGTGAGTCAGCCCCTGAATCCCAATGGAGGGGGCTTCCCAACCCAACCGTGGCATATGTTCCAACATAAACCAATTTAACCCTCCTTCACCCCTCCGTGCCCTGGGGCGGATTCAACCTGGATGACGTCACATACAATTGGGCTTGCTGCCAGGTTTTGTGTCTTGCCAAGATATTTAAACATAGCAAAACTTCCGGTTGCGTAACTTTTGTCAAATATGCCCTAATGATTCAGGGGACGTATTTTTAGCCAACTTCATGAATGAACACCTACCTACTTTAAAGGGGAAAGGTGCACGTGAAACTCCCGTGAATGTCCTTGAACACCATTTTGAACACTTAAAAAAAATTAATATTATGAGAGTTCCTTGTTTAACTTGCCAAGGCCCAACAGAGTACAGATCTGGAATATTTTGTATCCACATCTAAAGGCTATGACAGAGTAAGGTACTTCTTGTAGTTTAGGCCTATATTTGCATTTATCGCTATTTTAATTTTACGCTGCCTAACTTTCACAATGCTAAAAAGTATAGCAATGCACCCCATATCACCACACTTTACAGTGCGTGATATTCGCACCGCCGCACTAAAGTACGGTGGTATGGATGCCATGCACAGTAAACTGCGGTGATGTCACATAACGTGACTCTGAGTTGAATGACGTAATTTTTACGTGAGGAAGTTTCCGTGACACGGTAATGGAGTAAAAAAGCACGGTAACAGATTATGTGAAGGCAAACCAAGCAGTGCTACATAAAAATACAAAGAACGTTTCAAAAATTTTCATCTTCGTGATCAGGTTAGCAATAAAATTAAAGTATGACAAAAGCCACTAAGTCATCTTACGTTAAAAGCATAAAACAGTAATTTAAAACGGATAAAAACGGAACAGGTGGGTCGTTGCTTTTCGGCTGCCATTTCTGCCTCTTTTGAGGGGAGACATTGGTGGGTTTTATCCGTTTTAAATTACTGTTTTATGCTTTTAACGTAGGATGACTTAGTGGCTTTTGCCATGCTTTAATTTGATTGCTAACCTGATGACGAAAATTGAAAATTTTCGAAACGTTGTTTGTATTTATATGTAGCACTGCTTGGTTTGCCTTCACATAACAACACGGTAATAGGCATCAATCCATCGAATTAAAAAAAAAGCCTTTCTCCTACACCCTCTTTAAAAAAAAAAAAGAAAACCCCCCTCCCCCTTAGACACAAAACACCCTCCGCTCAAATGGTATCGGCTGCAAACCTGACTGCATCTATACAAAATTATGCAAACGTGATGACACAAAGTTTTACATAAACAGCACAGCTATGAAGGCAAACTTTCCATTCACGTACCCCAACAATTTTTTTTTTTCATTTCGAAAGTTACGGCCCGTGCGAAAAATTAGTTATTCCACCAACGGCGAGCAGTATCGGATATGTGAGCCGATGGGCGATATAATATCCCTTACACGGTCAATACGACTTGTCATTTGTTTTACGGTGATTTCGCAGATCAAGCTGGAAACATAAACCGAATTCTTGACAACTCACCGAGTCTTATTATGCTGCGGACGAGACTGAAGCATAAAAATGTGCGCTTGACTGTTCCTTGGATTACTTTTTACTCAGTATTTATTTGTTAAAGTGGTTCGGCGAGCACGAAAACTAGTAACTTCCTTTCTTCAAGTCGTACTGTGGCGGTAGCTTTATGAGAAAGCTGGTGGCTGTCGGCCCTCACACATTACACAGCCTTTGCAACCCCCTCCCTTAATCGTAACACTGACGGAGAGGGTTAATTTCCTGGCAAATACTTACGATCTTTTACATGCCACAACCGACAAGAGCACAAGTGTATTTCCGATGCTTCAGGCACCGTGACCCAAGAACGGTGACCAAGAATTGAGAAATGTAAATGTTCAAGACCCGTTTATTCGCGGACCACTGCACTGTGACTGAGGTTGGTGCTCATGACCTCGGTGTCGACGCGTCGTTAAGCCTCAATCCCCCCTCCCATCCGTTTATTCTCTTAAAAGCTTTCCTTTTTTGGGTAGCTCTCCAGTACCAACGGGGATTTAAAACTGATGATTTCTATATACGCAAATGCCCAAAATAGGACCCTGAAAATTAAAAGAGTAAAAAGGTTGGTTGACGATGACGAAACATACCCATGAACCACGAAACTTACCAACTGCATCAAACAGGGGCGGACCAACAGGGTGTTCAGCTGAACATGGGCCCTGGCTTACGAGGGGCCCTACAAGGGCCCTGCACAGAACAGAATCAGAATGGCACATGAATTTAAGCGAAAAAGGCACAAACCTACAAAAAGATATTAAGCCAATAGCACCAATCACCACATAAAAAAAAAACAAAAAAAAACACAATAATTAGTTTAGCTGCACCACGAATGGGCGGAGCAGAGCAGCCTTCGGGCTGGACTATTGCAAATGGCCATGAAGCTTCTATATCAATTGGCCTTGCATCAGCAGCCGTCAGCGGCAGCTTGAGTTTTCTCATTCCAGTTACAGTAAGTACAACAGAGCAGTAATTTTCTAAATTAAAAGATAATTAAAAGTTATCTATTGTGTGCGCGGCGTATCTTGAGTCCTAGAAGTATTTTATGAGCGGCTACGTCTTCCTGGAGGGAGCGGCTTTAATCGACGGCCGCCATTGTTTTTGTAACCATTTTGGATATCAACAAGGCACTCTGCTGCCAAAAACGTACAATCGATTATCTGTGTTCCTTCTGGGGCGAACTCAAGATAGGACGTGGACACTATAAAAAGTACTATAGGCTAGAAAGATTAAGTGGATTATCCCTACCGTCCAGAGGAAACCGTCAAGCTATAAAATTGGGCACTGCAGCTGCGATTAAAGTGTTTGCCGAGTAGAAAAGAACGTAGAGTGGACTTTGGAACAATGAGCATGCAAATAAAATGTAACGCATTGAGAAATTTTAAGGTAGGAACCCAAATTGGGGCATTTTGGGTTAACTTACACACGGGGGCCCCGAAGTGTAGCCTACTTGTTCCGCCACTGACCGCCAAACGCGTGGCAATATGCTTTCCGTCAATCCTGATGATTCTTGACATATTGATAATTAATTGCATTCGCCGCTTTAACACTGGCCGGATCCCAATAACCCCTAATGGATTACAACGGATTATCTTGACACATCCTGACTTTAACTAGATTGTCCATTAGGCATTGACCTTAGTTGACACGTTTAAACGGTGGTGTCCTGGCCCGTTAAGTATGACAGTCACCACTTATACAATTGTGAACAATACGAATGAATAAAAAATACAGGGTCCCGACAAAAAATAAACGTAAAATGACCCAAAAAAAATCAAAAAAAATCATTGGAGAAAAATTTTTAAAAAAGGAAAGAAAAATGAATAAAAAGAATAATAAATCAATAGCGAAAAAGGGGAAAAAATCATTTAGAGAAAAATAAAATAAAAATAGTAAATCGATAGAAAAAAAATGAAATGAAGAGAGAAAATTAAAAAAAATAAACAAAGAGAAACATGCAAAAGTAATAAAAGAATAGAGGAAACATTTTTTTTTAAAACCATAAATCAATACCGAAAAATAAATCAAAACAGGAAAAATGAAAAAAAATGGTAAATCTACATAACTATAGCGCCGCGGCCCATCTTGAGTTCGCCCCAGAATGAACACAAATAATCGATTGTACGTGTTTGTTCGCAGAGTGCCTTGTTGATATCCAAAGTAGTTACAAAAACAATAGCGGCCGTCGGTTAAAGCCGCCCCCGCCAGGAAGACGTAGCCGATCACAAAATAAGAGCAGGACTCAAGATACGCCGCGCACACTATAAGATCTTGGTTTTGTTTGTTTGTCTGTGTGTCCGCAATGGGAATCTCTACAATCTGTTACTGATGTGAGCAGACTTGATGGAGGCTTTGTTAGGGAGGATTAAACAAACGAAGCTGCAACAATCAGCAAGAAGGCGAGTGGGCTCATTCTTGCCACGGTAGCAAAGAAAAAGGCGGGTTGCTCTGCGGAGCGCTACGATGGTGGATGTACTGGGTGCGGAGGGTGACTCTGGGCGTGGTCTTCGGGCAGTCTTGGGCTTCTGCACCGCCACTCGGCGCTTTGAGACGTAGCTGGTATCTCCCGGGAGTGTGGTATTGCGTAGCCGGTGGGCTGTTGTTACAGTAAGTAGTTTAAGGTAGTTGTAGAGAGGGCGCATAGCAGAGAGGCTGAGCTCTTCTTAAGTGTGAATAAAGAATAAAGAAAAAGGGCTCTGTTGTTCTGGTGTTATAGTAAGTTAGCCATAAGTTAGATGGGATGTATGGTCACGGACCTTTAGAATCCTGTAATAAATGATTTGAGATTTGAGAAAAAGGGCGAGCGGCCGACAATGAAATGGATATGCGCTCTAACAATTACAAACAAACACTATTACTTCAATAATGCTGACTATTACAGCCGAGTTGAATCAATGGTAATCAGCTAGACCGGCGCACGTTACGCCGGGGGGACAACTAGTTCTATTGAAGTCCGTAGTGGGAATCGGAGGCTTGGGTGACTGGGCGACGACGACTAACGGTGGTGTTGGATTTGTAAGGACCTTCAACAATAATTTGCTTCTGTAGTGACGTCACAGTACTTTCATCCAAACGGAAAATCACAACAATGCTTTGTAAAACCGGTCATGTACGGAGGGGGGGGGGCCCCCCCGCAGCCCTAGTCAAAACAAGAAAAATATTTTCAATATCAATACAGAAAAAATGAAAAAAAAAAATCAGTAAAGTAAAAGGGGAAAAAAAAAAAAAAAATAATAATAATAAAAAAAAAAAGGTTTGTGAGAGCTCTCTGGGAAACTAATATAGGTTATCTAACAAACAACAACCGAACGGATAACGCCCTGGTCTCAAAGCCAAGATGGCATGAGATTGAATGATCATCTCTCCGACGTAACTACTTGTGGGACTCTTAAATGAACATTCCTATAGTATCGGGGCTGGTTTTCAAAGGGCTAGTAATGAAACTCTCTGACACTCCTGGGTACAACAAATGTGTTACGAAAAAATATAGTGTACTGCGGATCTGTTTTTTTATCCTGTACATGTAAGTGCACAGACACAAGGTGTGGAAGGGGGGGGGGGAGGAAATAAGAACACGCCCCAGCGCGAACAAAGCCAGCCATCACAGCCCAGTGGTCAGTATCATCGTCTCCAAACCAAGCGAATGCTAGATCGAATCCCGCAACTGACCTAACCACGTACGGGACTTACAAAATTCTGGGTGTTCAATACTAGTCTCAGAAGGTTAGGTCAGCTGGTAGTGGTGGTGGTCACCCACACTTAGTACTGGCATCCTCAGAAAAGAGAAAGGAGAACCCGTATGTCTCCATGGAGTGAGAAGCCAAGATATGATAATATTGTCGGGCGTCCCCCCCCCCCCCCCACTATCTGGGCCGTTACCCCATGTAGCCAAATGTGGAATGATTGGTCGTGACCATTTTCTGGGACACCCCCTTTAAATATACGCTGTACAGTAGGATAGAATGAAATAGAAAGCATCTACGAAATAAATAAGCCATTCTATCGTTTCCAGCTGCCAATTTCGAAATTAACAAAGCGGCTTAGTTTGCTTTATAAAACTGTATGCGTTTAGCCTGAAACACGGATTCTTTCATTTTTCCCATCAATAATCAACGGTTTAGACGATAGTTTTAAATCCACAGCACGTGCACCAAGAATTGTTGGGGCACCGTAGTAAAGATCGGACATAAGTTCTGGCAAGTTGGGATGCAGACTTGGGGGGAATTCTTGGCATCTCCCCGCACAATGCCAAGGCTAAGTCGACTCCGCGTCAAGTGTTGAACTTCTGTCGATTAACTGCGGGAGAATTAGCTGCCTAGTGCTTCTCTGTGTTTAGTGCCCTGTGTTGCTTAGAGTAAACCACGCGCAATGGCTGTTTGCCGTGACGTCACCATGAGTTAGCCAATGACGAACGAGAACAACGGTTGTTTGGCCGTCTGATTGGACTAGCCCAGTCACGTGATATGCACGCCACAGCAATGGCGTGTGGTGTAGGTTAAGTTAAGTTTAAAATGAGCGAATGATGCAAGGTCAACAGGCTCACGTAGTGAATAAATTCAAATTCAAGACACAACACGTGCACGAAGACTGAAACACGATTAAATTGAGTGTTAGATTCTTACTGTTGTGGCCTTTTCCTTTCCTGATTTAGATCCCGTTTCTTTTCTCCCGTAGTCCAGAATTAGATTAAATCGTAGATTAAATTCACGGGTACGACAAATTTTCATGAGCAAAATTTCAAATAAATCGCGCAATGGGTTTAGAAGTTATCGTTCAGACAGACATACAGACACCACTGCATGACTAGAAGCTCATCTGCCCCGTTTCGCACCGCGCGCGTCACTACACTCTGAAGCAAATGCCCTTCTCCACAAGAGCCGCGTAGTGAGGCAGCACGAGGAGAAAACGCATCTCTGCTATCCACTACTGTTATTAAATCGCTGTCTACCTCCATTATCGCATCAAACAGACCTTCAACCCCTAGACAGATAGATTAATAATGGATTATGCGGGTTAAGCGTGAGGTGAAATAGTGTCAATCCAGCCACCTTTGCGGTGGCAGTTTGCAGATGTCGACGTAACTGCAACTGTCAGGGGCTATGACCAGTGACAACGAAAATGGCAGATCGTGTTACAACGGCAACCAACATTTGGACGTAAGGTTTGGACAGATAATTCCGTTTCTGAAACCTCCAAACGACGAAGGTATCAGGTTACCTGGCGTTGCAAGACGTGGAATAACAGCTAATAGATTAAAGCGTCATAAATTTCCTATAATTAGATGGGAAATTAACTCCGATGTTCGCTTGCGAGACCACATTGCTGCAAAACTAGGCCTAATTTCTAATCGTGGAAAATGCGCCCAACTGCTGCCCGTAAGGTCTAAGGTCTTGAGTCCCGGAACACGACGCTGCATTTACGTCTAACGTTACCCCGGAGTGGCCCTCAAATTGTTAGAAGAACCGCGTATGGATTTTGATGTTCAACTTTTTTAAGAAATCTGGTTGAGGATACCATAAACAATCCACACCCAATCTGTGTATTTCGAGGAGTGGCTCTTAGAGTAAGGCCTAAATCTATACAACTTAACGACCCTGATTAAACAATGGACAGCAAGGTAAAAGATAACCGAAATAGACAGACAGTCGGTTTCAAAGACCGCCTCGTCAGGGTTCGTACAAAATTTTTTGTTTGAATTTCGCTGACTTTTTCAGGTTTTCCCTGACCAGATTTGGCAAATTTCCCTGACCTTTAGCGTTATAATTTTAACTACTAAACCTAATATAGTACTTGCGTCAGCATGTAATATTTTTAATGATTTTAGGGCTAACGTTCTTTAAATTTTTCCTGACTTTTCCCCGACTTTCAACTTAGTTCCAATTTTCCCTGACTTTCAGCTTAGTTTCGATTTTCCCTGACTTCCCCTGACTTTTTTCACATATTTTCCTTTTCCAGATATTCCAGGTTTTCCAGCCCCGTACGAACCCTGCCCGTGCGACATAAATGATGGACTACTGCACTGTGACTGAGTTTGGCGCTAATGACGTTGCTGACGAAGCGCGATTAAAATCAAACCCCACCACCACCTCCCCACACAAATGATAAGCACATTCTTTTACGGTAATTACGTTCTACAACAAAACTTTTATTTTGCTGACGCGTGTAATATTTTTGCTTCAGACCTTGTAATTCTACAAAAAAAAAATAATTATTACCAATTATCCTCCCTCAAATTATCCCAACCTCCTCAGCAGAATAGTGAATGCAACAACCAGTCTTAAATTTCTACGCAATTCGTCCCAAACTATGCTCTTTCTCACAAATTTTTGGAGAGACGAGTATGGAATCGGGAGCCCAGACGAGAGAGCATTTTTACTTCAGTCCAACTTCTGATTAGTGGTACGGCTTCCCCCCCCCCCCACTCAAAGATTCCAAGCACGTGAGGGCCACGAAGAAAACGGAACGCTAAATTGCGGATGTTGCGGGGGGGGGGGGGGGTTTGGAGGGGTACAGGTGCATTGCAATTTCAGGACGTGACGTCAAAAAAATCCACCAGCCCCTTGCCGTCCACAGTAGACCAGGCTTCCGTGATTGCGGTTGGAAGGGGATAAAGTTAGAGAGGGGG
>JAHWFP010128046.1:30626-49807 GCA_023313725.1 Lithobius niger | reverse complement strand
TTATGCATCCAAGATAAAAAAAATCTTTCAGGTCATGGGAATAAACACAACTTTGGTTTGCTTAGATGCATTGGAAACTTCATTGAAAACCGTGGACTAGTATGACTCTGGTGCAACAAGTTCAATTCCATAGGTTAAACATGTATCGCATGTACAGGCATGGAAGAACATTTAATAACTGTTCAACCTATGTTTACTCTTTAGAACTCAGCGTACGGATTCAAAAGATGCATTAGAAAAAAAAAACAATCCAATGCCTAAAAGAAACATTTTCAACCAAAGACAAGAAAGCTAAAAATGTACTAGTGGTTTGTGGAATCTTCCAAGCAATGGATGAATTCGATGCAATTTTGGATAAGAATCCAACAGCATAGGCTGTATTACTTTACGTACAAATGGTTACTGAATTATGCCAGTTGGTACCTTATTAAAGAACGGTGTATGACTGGAGATTGCACTTATCATCACTAGATGGACTTGTGAAGTACTTCCTGCTCACGATAAACATCGTTACGCATGAATCATACTGGTGTACTTGGCTGAAATGCAAATGGTAGAAATTGAAAGCCTTAAAGTTTATAAACAGTTTTACGTGGGAAACTAGGTTGTCAACAGAAACATAATCCCATTTTGTGCATTTGGAGCTGACCAAACTTTAGAGCATGTTAACTCAGTGGTTGATACAGTTGGATTGACCAAAAATCCATCACCCTGTACACGATTCTTTTTAATTACACCTGGTATGGTTGTGCTTGCTGCTGAGTATGTACGAGTGATTAAAAAGGAAGCACACCTATTGTCAACCTTTAAACGGCAGTCGGCAGTGCTATCATACAAAAGCATAAAACATTTGTCTGGCCATCAAAATTAACTGTTTATTAGCAAAAATAACTAACAAAAATTGAACGATATTTAGTTCTTTCTGCCGATAACAGGTTATTTTCTTGTTTTAGGCAAATTCTGTACTGAATAAAAGTTTTAGGTAATTAAATATCCTTTAATTTGAGCTAAATTAGGGTTCTCTATCATGAAAATTACGAAAGTTATGGCCAAAAACGTAGTGTCCGGCAATGAGCTTCTCCTTCCCTCCCCCTCCACCCTTCCCCCCACCCCCTGCATAAGTTCCGGAAGTGGCAACAAGCGTTGTTGTGAAGTTGTTGGAGCATAATTGATGTTCGTCCTGTTTTTTTCCCGGTGAGGAGCCCTTATTCTTCCCATAAGTCGCGTAAAGTAAACTTGTTCCCTCTATTGTTTATTTTACTATCGAAAGTGATCGTGGAATGAATTTATAATTCTGCCTTTATTGTGTAGCGCTGCCCTTGCCTTCTAAATCCGTCAGCTATGCACCTAGTATGCACTATCCCGTTGCCTAACACTTTTGTCGAATTCATACTACAAAAACGGTTACACTAAATATTTGATCATACAATAATTACGTGATTAGCAGAAGCCATACAACTCCCCTGCTGCCTATACATGTCTTGCCGACGAATCAGAAAGTAGCCGCCATATTATTTTCTGTGGTTCGCCAATAGCCCAACAACAGATAGAATTCCGTTTTCCGTGAATGTTGTCGAAACCTGAAATAAGCTGGGCCAGTTGCGGTTCAACCTTTTTTTTTCATACAGAAACATAATTGGCAAAAATGTTTAGTCAAGGACCTACAACCCTTCATATGCCAACGATTTAACCACAAACTCTTCAATAACGACGCCTACAATTTGCTGGCACGTCTTCTAATCGAAATCATTATAAATCGACGAATATTTCAGTCACCTCCAGCCAGACGCTAAAGGTGATAGGAATGACCCGTGCAAATACACGGCTGGAGCGGGACGTGACGTCATTTAACAATAGCTCACTATGAAACCCCCTTTTTCTCCCCGACTGTACTTCAATAACTGCTTTATGCATTATATGCATAAGCAGTTAAAAACCAGACAAGATTCTTGCCTCCATACTTTTTTTGGAAATTTCCCAGTATCAGAATCATTTAAACATGGATACTTTGTGTGTAATCCTCAACCAGTGATTCCCCCCCCCCCCCCCCTTACCAAGCCTACAACCTTTTCACACCCGAAATGAGGCAAAATGAAACACGTTTAATTTTTTTTTTATTTTAAAGTCATAAAATTTCGCCAGGAAGTGCAAAATGCTTCTGTCACATAAAATGTTGTAAATTTCACAAGTCAAGAATTTTTACCAAGTATTACCACCTAGCAAGCTTCGAGGACCCTTATTCATTCCTATCCCTGCTATGTTGAGTACGATTCATCTTTTTTTTAGTATCCAGTTTGTTTTAAATAATTAAAACCAATACGTGATAACGAAAATTGTAGTAATTTCTGAAACATTGTACTTTTTTGGAACTATCTCGACACACGGTCGCGCCAAGTTAGGCAACAAACATCACAACAAACATCACAACAAACATCACATCAATTCAATTGTCAAGGTTGTAAACCATTGTAGCGTGACGCCATAGAGTCAGTGTCTCATATCTTGAAGCATAGTTGGGCACATTTCAGGTACTTGCGTAAAGGAAACATGCGATATGTAGAGCAGTAACCATAGGGATATGTGTCGACTGTGCATGTCCGACACATATCCCTAGTATACAGTATAACTGTTCACTACTGGTTTTACGAAAATGTAAAGTTAGCCGTGTATTTTTATGAATTTCTTACGAACTCAGTAAAGCGTTTTTTTAATAATAATGCGGTACAAAAGCTTAAATTGTGTTGAAATCGAGAGCAATGACCCACCTGACAAAAATTAACTCGTGTAGGAATGCCAGCTAAGCTGCTTTCAATGCAAAATCTGACCCAACATTGAAAATGTGTTTTACTTGCCCATTCCCATCTTAAATCCCATAGGGTGATTATTCATCGATACCGAGATAACGGGAAGGCTTCCAGCTATGAAATTGGACGAATGGGTGCAATACAATACGAACTGCGTACCTTTTAGGGTTTGAAGCTTGGGGGCGCAACGGGGATGGCGTGGGAGTGCGCGTAAGTACGAAAATATTGTTATAACCATTGTTAGTATTGTCGGCATCGTCTCTCATTGGACGGCCAAAGTTCGGACAATGACAACATTTATACGACGTGCGTGCCTAGCCATACACTAGTGTATCACGATAAATCGAAGTAACGTTGCCAAAGAAATTGTATTCACGTCCAGTTCACAAAAAATAAACCAACTGTAAAAACAAAGCAAAATAAACCAAGACAAAAACTGGTAAAGAGGTTGAGAGTGGTTCGGCCCTTCAAAGGAGTGATATCAACACACCAAAACTAACTAAATAAAACAAATTACAACAAAATTAAAACCAAACCAAAAACCTATAAAGGGGTGACTAAGTTGAGAATATTTCGTCCTATAGGCAAAAGGTAGTGGCAAAGTGTTGAAAACCAATTTCTTGTTGACGTGGCACTTTAAAAAAAATCTGCACGGCATTAAAAAAAAAGGAGTGATATTATATGAAAAACCAAAACTGGTAAAAGGGACCTCCAAGTTCCGAATGGTCCGGCCCTTCAAAGGAGTGATATCAACACACCAAAACATTGGCCAACTTAATCGCACCGAATAATACTTTGGACGTTAAATGAAAATTTGAACATTGCTACCGAAAGTAGTAATGTTCTAGGTTTCATTTAACCTTCGAACTATTACGCGGTGCGTTAACTTGGCGAATGTTTTGGTGTGTTGATATCACTCCTTTGAAGGGCCGAACCATTCGAAACTTGGCGGCCTCTTTTACCAGTTTTAGTTTTAGATATTATGTATACTAACGTGCACCCTACTGCGCTAAGGAAGGGGAACAATATTCTCTGCTGGCGGCGGAAGAAGAGGGGAGAATGGGGAAGCAGAAGGAGGAAAAAAAGGGAAGAAAATGAGAAAAAATCGACTTGTTACCGAATTTTCAACCTTGATTGTAACTTCTTCAAACGTTCAAACCACTTTGCCTAACAAAAAATCTCAAATTCCAACTTTTCAATTTGTCCTAGGCGACCCTGAAAATACCATAAATTGTCCCTGTTTTAGTGTTGCAGTGAAGCCAAAGGGGTTGGTTTCATAGTGTTTGTGCGCTTCTTAGGCCATTTCTACAATTTTGCATTAATGCCCTTTTTTATAATAATATTGCAATCCGAACTCTTTTGGTATAACAACATGCACGTAATGAAATTACAAAACGTTAAAGTATGCTACGATGTGACATACATGTCTGCGAGTAAGGGGTGGCAATATTTAATGTAACACGAAAATAGTAAAGCGCATCGACAATTACAGGTGAAAGCACCCCCTGGCTCTGGTGGAAAACTTCATCGCTGTGCACGTAAGTGCACTCGTTAGTGCACAGAATGTGGGCACACTGAGTTCTGCGTATTCACTACTGCCTTCAGTGTGCGATGCTACCATTCTCAAAAAAATATTAATTTATTCGTCAGAATAATAATTGGCAATAATACTTATCTGAAATTGGAGGAATTTTTTTTATGTGACTTATTGGACTGTATTTTCAAAAGTTGTAAACAGAATAGCAATAGAAACGAAAAACAGGATCAGAATAAATAGGCACCTTGATCATGGGTCGCATGTAATAAATATTGGCTAATAAAATGAACTGTTTCGAAGTAATTGTGTACTGTGCATGTCCGACACATATCCCTATTATATAACTGTTCACTACTGGTTTTACGAAAATGTAAAGTTAGCCGTGTATTTTTATGAATTTCTTACGAACTCAGTAAAGCGTTTTTTTAAATATTGAACTTCTGCCCTGTTGCTTGAGGTTTCGCTTTTTTTTTCGTGTTATGTTACCGTGTTGCAGACTGTGTAAAGGTACTTTACAAAATAACAATATTGTCAAAAAAAAAAGCCCGGCTTATAGTGAGAAGGATGAACAACAATCAGACTTCACGCAGCAAAGTTCATTGTTGGGGCTTAGGCAACCGGAGGGTATGGTTCAGCAATAATATCATCATAGTCTAGCGGCCAAGGGCAACAATCGTGCACTTCTGGAAAAAAGCATGAAACTTTCGGAACTTATTTCATAGATCAAGAACAACATTTTTGGATATGGTGCCCAATGACGGCACTTCCGGTTTAGCGTAATGACGTCATCAAAGATGGCCGCCACATGATTTAACCCAAAAAATGTGTATCTCTGTAACCAATTAACCGGTTTTAATTTTTTATAGCTCGTTGGAAAGATAAAATTATAACTAATCAAAAATGTCCTACGACACAATAACACAACTCGTACAGGTTAAGCGGTACAGCCTCAGGAACACGATATAGCGTGAAATGTTGAAAAAATACGAAATATAACTATTTGAACCTTAAGCTGTAAATTTTCTTTTCCTTGAACATGATCTGTGTTTTATTTTAAACATCACGTTGACATCGAAACGTATGAATCCTAACTGGAAAACTGTTATAATACAACAATGGAATGAACAAGAATTTTAAAACTCAACTGTTTGTCGATCAGAATGTCATGCCAGGTTCTCACTGCTAGTCAAAACCCATACCTGAACCTGGCGACTATCCCGAAATGGACATGCTTAGCATGCTTAGAAATATCTGAAAGGTGGAGATCTATTCTTGCCATCAATCCTAACCGAAATTGTTTAAATTGGACAGGGACTGTCCTACAACCATTTAAAGGTGAAGAGGTAATGGTGTAGCGGCGAAATCTTACGGTGATTTTCGAATTCAAAATGCTCTTGCGAGACCCGTAATAGCCCGAAATAGACATGCTTAAGATTTTCTGAAAGGTGGGGATGCATTCTTTTCATTAATCCTAACCGAAGTTTCTTGGCTTAAATACAAATATGAGCATTGCAATGGTACTTTGAAATTGAAACAAGCCACTACACGAACTACAGCTGCACCTTTAAACGGGCGTAGGATGGTCCCTATCTAAGCTAAACAATTTCGATTAAGATTGGTGGAAACAATGTCCATTTCGGGGTATTAGAGGGCTCGCAAGAGGATTTTGAACACGAAAATCACAACAACAACCAATTGAAAAAAAAAGGAGAATTCGTGGAAATTAAGGGTGATATACGCTAACACGATTTTGGGGTTCAAGGGTTGATTTTATGTAAAAATGTATATCACCTTTCTTGTCAAGAATTGTTTGCTGAACGTTTTTGCTTCACATTACGCTTTTGATTTGTTGAGACGTCATCAAAAACAGTAGTTACAGTTTTTTTTTTGGGGGGGGGGGGTCTACCTGTTCCTCCTCCCTATGGGGGGGGTCTACCTGTTACCATAACTATTTTTTCATTTACCCTTCATGTGCATCCATACCAAATTTCATTATTTCACAGACAGTGAACAATTAACACCACAGCCAGTATACTATATTGCCAAAAGGGTTAAAGGATTTAACGAGCGTTAACCACTCCTGGTCATCTGCCCGAAGCCCTAAGGCCCTATGTCTGCAACAGCCTATACTGCATCATACTATATTGTATGATGTGCAGTAATAATTCATCTTGTAATAATACGGCAACGATACCATCTGTTTAACATTGAAAATCACTTTAAAAATCCTAGTGAAAATCACTTTAAATTTACGTTTTTTGAGCTGTACCCCATAACCTGCCGAAGCTCTGTTAATGTGTCATAGGATCTTATTTGTGGCTTACAAAATTATCTTTTCAACAAGCTATAGAAAATCGAAATTAGTCTACTGGTTACCAAGATACAGCTGTTGATATCAAACTCTATAGTAAAGTGGCGGCCATCTTTGATGACGTAATGAGGGCAAACCGGAAGTCATACATGTGGGCACCATATCCAAAAATGTTCCATTTGCCATAATAAAGGTATTCTGAAACTGTCATACTTTTTTCCAAAAGTGCACGATTCGCCTAAAATTTGGCTCTTAGCCGCTAGACTACCAGGAAAGACTATTAAAAAGAATGATAGTTCTCCAGAAATGAAAGGTATAAAAATGCAATAAGTATTTCATTCAATATACATACAGCTGACATTTTGAACCCCTTTAAATGTAAACGTAAATTTATTGATGTTATAATGAAAGATTACCGCTGCATACAGCATTTTGCAAAATTTTTGAAAATATTTCGAAACATTTAACTTTTATTATTATTTCTTGCTCCATGATAGGGCTGTTGAATAAATTTTGCAACGAGTATTCCCAAGTTTCTTATTACTACCTCAAAAGGATAAACATTCTGTCTCAAACTTCAACAATAGCCACTGATTTTTTTTTTAAATCACCATTGGGGGCCAAACAGTTTCATTACAATACGCGTAGTAGTATTATTGCCGTACCAGAAATTTAAAATTTTTATGTCCTTCTTAAATGCTGAATGTGACGGTTTTTATTTGTTCTTTTCGTATTTTCAAGGTTTAAAAAGGAAATAAGTAAAAAAAAAAAGTGCCATATCTGCATTTCTAAATCTGCTATGTAACTAAAAATGTTTCGTTCGAATCTAAATAACAGCTGGGCCAGTGCAGATTCTGTAGTATCCAGCCTTTTTTTCTTCAAGAGAATTTCAACAAAATTGTCAACATTCTTATTTTTTAAATACACCGTACTGGTTATTGTAAATAATATTCACGTTCTCTGTTTAAGGGTACACACTGTGTTAAGTCATATTAGTTTCGGACTTGTGTTCATGAAGCCTTTTTATTTTATCTTAAAGGAAGTGGCTATTTACAGGTACAGTACCTGCAAGCAACTGGCTATTTACAGGTACTATACCTGTAAGTAATCGACTATTTACAGGTACTGTACCGGTGAGCTATTGGCTGTTCACAGGTACAGTACCTGCAAGCAACTGGCTATTTACAGGTACTATGTTTACAAGTAACTGGCTACCATAAAACTACTGAACTTGTGTTCTTCCTCATTATTTACTAATGCTAGGCTCATACAGAATAATTATTTCGATTATTGCAGTTAGATTTCACATTAAAGTACGATCTGCCTGAATATTCGAAGGTCGTCTAAGAAAACCCTGAAAATTCCAGTAATATGTAAAGTACAGCCTTACTCGAGGAAGCATCAAATTACATAGCCATACGACAAACCTTTCAAAAGCATTGACTTATCAGAGCTAACATTGTGAGCGTGGCATGTTATTTTTTAACGTGAAATATACAGTCAAGCTCGTATGAAAGCCTGACAATAGCTTGTTTCAGTTAAGTTTGTTTTAAGCGATCAAAAACAATCACTATTACTCAACTAGCGTCGCAACCGGGGGGTGTGGGGGCTGGGGTAGTACCCTCATCTCCAGATCCGAAAAATTAGGACTAAAATTTGTTAAAAGTAGACAAAGCGTTTGTTGCAAGTAAAAAAAAAATTCTGAAACTTGGTTTTCATAACTTTACAAAGGTACTAAAATTGCTAGAAATGAATTATTTTTGGGGAAGCCCTCCTTCTAGACAGACCCCTAGCTGAATTGTGGAACCTCATTTTCAATTTTTTATTTATTTTACTCTCACCCCCTGCCAACAAAATTTGTAACAACTAACAAGCTCATCTGCACACATTACATTTACATGATTTTTCATTTCCATGCGTATCTCATAAACCAGATCCGACAACATGTTCATTCATGAAACCCAAATGAATCCGATTAATTGCAGCTTCGTTAAAAGACAACACCGCATTAGCCAAAAGACGAAAAATCGTGCATACACACATTACATTTACATAGTTTCTTTCTACTGTGTGAATTTCTTAACTGATCAGGCATGGTGGTTATTCATCAAATCCATATAAGCATAGGCTAGATATGAACGAAAACAACATTTTATTGTTAAATTTTTTTTTTACGAAAATCGCACGATGCTACCCCCGGCGCCATCTGTTGTCTTTTATATCGTTAAATCCTGCAGCATGCGAAGGAATGCACAAACCATGAACAAACAAATATTATCAAGAAAGTAAATATTAGCTAAGTCTAAATAACTTAATCTAAGAAAATATGGTAAGTTTTCAAGCGCCAGTGAACAATCTGTAACAGTTAACGATATAATTGATAACAGATGGCGCCACTGTACAGTCGTATATTTTTTTCATTCGAATAAATGTGACTAATAAATCCGCTTTTGCAACGCGTAAAACGACTGCACAAAGTTCACGTTTTCAGGTAGATTTGGCCCATATCGCTCACATCTGCGCCAGTTAACATCAGTTTGTGAGAATGTTTAGAGATTGATCGTCTTGGCCACGAGTGGTTATAATCGTTGACTCAAGCACCCACCCGCAAAATTTACACTTATAAGGCGTTTTGTCGAAGATTGTATGAGCACACTTCTGAAATTACACGATAAACGTGGCTTTAAAGCACATCTAATGACCAAAAACCATGAACAAACAAATTTATCAAAAACGTAAACGTTAGCTATGACTGCGTAAATTAATATGAGAGAATCCAATACATTCTCAATCACCAGTGAACAATGCTAAAAGTTAATGACAACAGATGGCGCTACGGAATTGTGCGAAGTTTGTTTCGTGCATTCACGAACACTCAACGTTTTATACTTGAAATGGTAGCTTAACGTCCACGTTTTCAGGTAAAAATCTGGCCCAGATTCCTCAAATTTGGCGTGGGTAACATCAATTGTGATGACAGATTTGGTTATCTTGGCCACCAGTGAGTCTGTAACTCAAAAGCCTTCCCGCAAAATTTACATTTGAAAGGCGTTTTGTCGAAGCACAGCTCTGGAATTACGCGTAAGACGTGACTTTAACGCACATCTGCGGACTTTAATAACGAGAATGATTAGTTACTAAATGTAAACCTTCATTGCGGTCTTTCCATATTTTCGTAATTGTTTTCCTGGAAGATCAAACTACGATTCAGACAGCAATACAGCCGGATGCTTTCGTGCTACTGAAGTATGTTGGCTTTGGTGCATTCACTTTTCGAGCACTACCTGTAAATAGCCAGTAGCTTACCGGTACAGTACCTGTAAATAGTCACTTACTTACAGGTATAGTACCTGTAAATAGCCAGTTGTTTGCAGGTGCTGTACCTGTAAATAGCCACTTCCTATTTTAAAAAGGGCAAAGTAACCATCATTAAAATTTTTCAAATATTACTGTGCTATCGTACAAAAACCTAATGAGGAACAAAAAAAACAATCAAGGTTTTGCCGAGTAAAGTAGTGATGTCAGAGCCAATCTGCAACCAAGTTTGTGTTCGAACCGTAATCACTCAGTCACCGACGCCTCAGTTAAGGCTGAGTGATATCAGTGTTGGGAAGAAACACTTGGTGGCAGCCATTTTGGATCTGATATCTCTAGTTTATAATGCGAAAATCTGAGGGGTCGGTCCCTTTACCCTTAGGGCATGAACGTGAGCAATTTCTTTGATGCAGAAAAAGAAGAAATCAGTAAACCTTTATAAGTTGAAATATAATGTTCGTGTAGTCTGAGAGTAACAAACCTACAAGGTGGAGGAAAGATAGACGAGAAATACGGCCCTTTGTTTCTTTGCAACAATTAAAGACAGAGCCAAAGGCTCAACAAGAGTTAAATAAATACAGATGCAAACCTATTTACGTTGCCTTTTGGAATTATATGTGAGACAGCCTGAGCGCGGAATCGAACCCGCGACCTTTGAAACCAAAGGCCGAGGTCCTACCGCTGAGCCATACTGACACGGCCTAGGCTTTGGGTTTTTGATATGATATTACTTCTTTTTTTTAATTGTGTATTAGACTCAACTCAACTAGCCTGCAGGTGTGAAATAAACTGACACGTCAACAATAGCTTGAGTGGCCATTTTTCCAATATTTTAATTTCATATCACTCATTTGAGAGGCCGAACCATTCTCAACTTAGTCGCCTCTTTATCAGTTTTTGGTTTTGTTTTAATTTTTTAATTATTCGTTGTTTAATTCATATCAGTCCTTGGTGTCTCTATACCAGTTTCTGGCTTTATTTTGACATTTTGTTTGTTTTTCGTAAATTGGACGTAGACTCAATTTCTTTGTAAGCTCTCGTATGAATAAATCAAATCAAATCAAGTAGTATGTACGTTGTCATTATCCGAACTTTGGCCGTCCAATCAGAGACGATGTCGGCAATACTAACAATGAGTATAAAAATACTTTCGCATTTATACTCCCTCCCACGCCATTCCCGTTACACCCCCAGACTGTAAACCAGTAAAGGTATGTAGTTCATAACGTAGTGCAGCTATTCGTCCAATTTCATAGCTGGAAGCCTTCTCGCTATCTCAGTATCGGTGAATAATCACCCTACGGGAATTAAAGTGGCAATATCACGGATTGAAAGCAGGCATACTCTGGCAACATCTAGCGCTATGTAGTACTGTCTAGCTCTTGCTTGTACCAAGTGAAGAAATGTAACGGCATTTGTTTTAACGAAACAAACAATCCACGACCTCCTGAGTGAAAATTATTGAGTGAAAATTTGGTTCGTCCTCTTGCACCTGGAAGCAAGCCACAATATCACTGCCGCTAGATTTCAATCGGTGATAGTGCCACTTTAACATGGGAAGAGCATACTAGAAGTAGCTAGCTATCTAGAAACTAGTATCACATTTGCAACGGTATTAAGGGTTATATTTTTCATTGAAAGCCACTTAGCTGAAATTTCTACAGAATTTAATTTTTGTCAGGTGGGTCATTGCTCTCCATTTACTACGATTTAAGCTTTCGTACCGCATTATTATTTTTCCCCAAGTACCTGAAATGTGCCCAACTATGCTTCAGATTATAAGACACTTACGCTATGGCGTTGCTCTACAATGGTTTACGTCCTCGACAACTGCATTGATGTGATGTTTGTTGCCTAACTTGGACGACACACTAGCGTGTGTTTAGGTAATAACCGAATGTTGGGTACATTATGTTTCTTCATTTAGCGTATTAATATTTAGACGCAATAATAAAATTTTAATTATCGACATCATGCAATATTTCGTTTTACACGGGCAATATTAAATAATAGTTATTGGTCAGAAACTCATGGTTATCGAATTTTAAGCCACGGCTACGATGATTGGCTCGGCGATAGTATGCAAATTGTGGAGTGCGGAGCATGAGACAGATTTGCATACTCGAGCCGGGAAAATCATCGCAGCCATCGGTTAAAAATCAATAACCGTCAGTGTTCACCAATAACTAATTTATAGCACGGTTGTGGCGTCAAGCTAACTCCTATTCAATTTAAACGTGTTTGTGTTTGTGTTTGTGTTTTGTGGAAATTGCTTCAAGAAATACGGTAATCAATCAGTATGTCGATATGAATGAAGGTCATCACATCTTAGTTTGTGGAGGTGGAGGTGGGTGTTGGACGGACGAGTCCTTTGGCATCTCAAATTTGTGGAGGGAGGGGTGGGGTGGGAGTTAGACAAACGCGTCGTTAGTCTGGTTTGGCTGGTAAGCTCGCTCGTGTTTTCGAAGCTGTTTGGAGGGAATAAAATACGAAATGTGAGGCAGCAAGAATAGAAAGACATTGCGGTCATTCCAGTAAGGTAAGTAATTCATTTTGTGCGT
Source organism: Lithobius niger (assembly GCA_023313725.1). Taxonomy (NCBI): domain Eukaryota; kingdom Metazoa; phylum Arthropoda; class Chilopoda; order Lithobiomorpha; family Lithobiidae; genus Lithobius; species Lithobius niger. Next base: position 37,279 of record JAHWFP010128046.1, on the reverse strand, counting down.
TTGTAGTTTGAAAATTGTTTCAAAACATACGGTAATAAGGTGTATCGGTATGAATAAAGGTCATCCCATTTTAGTTTATAAAAGGGGGGGGGGGTAGACGAAGAATTTCTTTGGCTCAAGTTTGTAGAGGGAGGGGGAGTGGGTGGGAGTTATAGACAGACATGTTTGGCCAGATTTCACGCTGGTAAGTTCGCTCGTGTTTTCGAAGCTGTTCTGAGTGAATAAACTTCGATATGTGAGGCATCAGGGATAGATTGACATTGTAGGATATTCTGGCAAGGTAAGTAATTCATTTCGTGCGTTTACAAGTTGAGAATTGTTTAAAAAATACGGTACTAGGGTATCGGTTTGAATAAAGGTCATTCCATTTTAGTTTGTGGAGGGGGAAGTTACACGGAGTGAATAAACTTAGCTATGGCCAAACATGTAAGAGTCAGCAGGGGTAGGATTTCATTCGGGGCATTCCCGCAAGTTAAGTAATTCTTTTTGTACGTTTTCATTCCGCTACATTTTTGGACGATGTATTTGTTGGTTGGTGTATGCTTTCCCAGTCACGTGATCCGGAAGTGTCAAAACTGTGGGGTATCAGCAAAAGTATGGGGTAACTTGATAACCTACACTTTTTGCGATAACACACTCTTCTGGTCATGGTTAACGGGATTTAATCTACTGAAATTTAGTATGGCATTAAGTTAGCGTGACATCACAGCCGTGGTATTATTGGTGAGAAACTCACGGTTACAGAGTATTATACCACGGCTGCGATGATTGGCCCGCCAAGAGATGGGCACTGGCATATAGCTCCAAACTCTTAGTGATTGGGGCTGGTGCATGACGTGTAGCTCCAAGCTCGTAACAACTAGGGTCCGTGAACGACGTTTCGCGCTAAGCTCAGCTTCTATTTGGAACCCAACTCATTGATCCAGCACATCCCTTTAGCTTGGTAATTCCGTTCAGCTTATGATGGAATTGCCTACCGAATATTTGTAACCTTTCTATACATTAAAATAAGTATTAATAGCACAAGGGCTTGTTAAATACCTACATTGCAGGAAACTGAGACAACGAAATGTACATCATGAAACATCATGTACATGTTACAGTCTGTCGTTTGTAGTTCTTAAATCATGCATAATGTGAGTAAAACCATGCACACCTTTTCCGGTGTACCTCTACGAGATCAATTATATTTTCCATAAATTGACGTAGAAAGCTTTTTATTTCAAATGTTAGGAAAGTCCAGGAGTCATTGGATTAGCATAGCTGACTACATCCTACCAAACAATATAGCAGTGCCTCTACACTTGAAAAGTAAATGAAATTTATATTAAACACCCCAAGACATCCATCAGGTCATCAGTTACCAGACTAGGCTTAATAATGAAAGTTGGTGTAATTTGCAAGCTAATAACATAGGCAACATGCGTGTAAAACTCGATTTTGGAGGTACTTTACACGCATTTAACATTTACAACATTAGTAATTTAATGTTTAGATGCAAGAAAATAATTGCTTAATGTTTGTGAATACACGGCGATAGTATAGTGGGGGCAATGTGCAGTTGTGATGTTTACGTCACTCACCAGAAGAAAGCTGAGTTGCAAACCAAAATTCTAAAAAAAAAAAACCGTGATCAATCAAGTGAGAAGGTGCATGACCTTCCCACTTCTACAACGGCAAGATTCGATGCCATACGGGTCAAGGTCACTGTAATTAAGATATTTGGCTGTTTATTTTGAGCATTCAACATTTCAGCAGACCATGTTTTCCTTTCTTGTGGCGCTGATTGAATCAGTTGATTCCGCCATTTTCTTATCCCGTCATGCAACAACTACGCGTGTGAGCCTTGGCTCGGAGCTCACCGGCCTGGGTCAAGTAGACATTCGCAAGACACTATATAGAAAATACGAAAACGCGAGCGTTGGTCCACTAGCTCTACAACTGAAAATGCTCGCACTTAAGCGTTGAGCATGGAAAAAACTCTGGTTTTACGCGCCAAGCGTCACGTGTATGCGTCGAAATCTATACTATAAATGGGCCCTTAGCCCACTTAGAGAGAAGACACTAAACACAACTCCTGCAACGTTTGACTTCCCATAGGACGTATTTCAAAGCACAAAACCAGACAAATTCTTGGCTCAATAATTTTTCCATTACCCAGTACCGAATACGTTTAAACATGGAAAATGTTGTGTAATCCTCAACCAGTGACCATTCCCCCCCCCTTCCTAAGCCCACCGCCATTTAACACCCAAAATGAGGCAACTTAAAGAAAGTGTTTAATTATTTTTTTGCAATTTTGCCAGTAAGTGCAAAATGCATGTAAATTTTACACGCCAACAATTTTTAGCAAGTTCTACAACCCTGCATGCTTCGAGGGCCCTTTTTTCCTATCCCTGCTGCATTGAGTACGATTCATCTTTTTTTTTTTTTGTGGTTTCCAGTTTGGTTTTGCCGGAATGTCTATGAGTAGGTTTTATTTCCCTATTACTTACAACGTGTTTACTGATTTTTTTTTTTTGTTGGTTTTTAATTTTGATGAATATATGTATAATTTAGCTTGAATGAAACATTAAAACTAAACTACTTTTCGTCACAGTACACGATAACGAAGTTTCTTGCTAGGGCACATAAACGATTGTCTTTCATCACTTATCAAGTTCCCATGCACTCATTTTACAATCCGCTCTTTGTACGTACATCGGTTCATGCTGAAATTGAATTGAATCCTCACGCCCGTTTCGTAATAGCTAAAAAGGGACTCAAGAGAGACCAACACGCCTGGTGGAACACGCTTGTAACCTGGACGTTTCTTTATTTTTTTTCTAAGCAACCGAAACGCGTAAGGCTACGTCATAGCGTCGTAACAAGAGAGTTCAACTAAGAGATTTTGGGAAAGCGCGAAAATCTACAGTTTTGTGCTGCACGTGAAGATGTTGGCAGAGTAAAAAGAATGCAAATTATGAAGAAAACAATATTGCTTTAGATTATCATTACTGAAAATTATCGGCTTAAAGGCAGATATTCACCGGATGAAAGTCTACAGACTAGCACCGTCTAGCGTTATCTAGTACTTGCTTGCATCAAGCGAAAGAACACACAACGGCATTTCTTTTAAAGAAACAAATAAGCCATACGCCTCCTTATTTATAAAATGAAAACTTGGTACGTCCTCGTGTGCCTGGGAGCAATTTGTAAACATTAACAACATCACTACCTCTCGATGGTGCCATGGTAGATTATATAGATTTTCTGTAGTTGACAACCTGCATTTAAGCCGTAATTTTTTTTTTGGGGGGGGGGGGGGTAAAGGATGCTTTTACAGCCGACCTTCGGCTTACTAACTTTTAATGACGTATGATGTTCGTGTGTGTGTGTTTGTTTGTCTGTACTTCTACTCCTCTGGAACCAAAGCACCTACAAAGATGGCAGTAAGACCAAACGAAAGAAAATTAAATTGCGCTTCGGAGAGACCTATTTTCATCACTGTAATTTGATATTATGACACTCAAAAAACGCGAAAAACTCTGAAAAAATAACGTCAAAGTTTTTTTTTAAACCCTCATGATGATTGTTCATGACGTCATAGTTTGTTCATGAAAACCTCCTCGAGGTAAGAGAGATGATCTGGAAAAGGATGCACGGAAAAAATAACCTAAAAGGACGACGTATTTTGCAACGTAATACAAATAGGTATTAAAATTGGTTTTGTAGCAACTGACTTGATGCGTGGAAACCTGGTTTTAAAAAAGTGCCAAACATTCGTGTTGCTGAAGCACGGTGGTGCGTGGATTTAGCGAGCAGAGCGAGCGATTTCCACGTAAAGTAAACTTTTTCAATGTGTGTCTCGCTTTGCTCCTTCTCAATCTTTCATCTCTCACCCTCATAGGGGATTACTTCTGGAGAAGACGTTCAAATGTGCAAGAACACAAATCGTATGTTTTGAATGATATAGATGAAATGCAAGCGCGCTTAGGAATGTGATGGACGAACTGTGAGCAATAAATAGAATTAGTTTGCGTCGAAATAATCAGCACAGGATTTTGCGATGCTCTTGGAATCAAAGAAATTACCGAAGCATGGCTCGACGCGCACGTAGCTCTCGGATGGCCAGAACTGTTGGAATGATTTGTGGTTATCACTCTTGTTTATGCAGTGAAGCCTTACGAAAAACGCGTACTGCGCTTTGACCATTTGCTTGATCCTTTTAGACGTTGAATGTCTGTCAGCAGCACAAGAGTTGCAGCATGAAAAGCACCTTGACCGTAGTGAGACGACGCGGAATGAGTGAGCGAAGCGAGCGACTCCGCTAGTCTACATCATCTACATCATTAAAGACGTATTTTACACTAATACGTGTAAAAAAATCTCCAGCGACCCAAAAAACAAGCTGGAGATTCTTTTACACGTATTAGTGCGACGCTGATGGCTTACATGTCTTTATCTAATATTTGTTCCTTTACGGTTTTAAGTTTATTAAGGCTTACATCCGTATTTTATACGCTTAAGCGTTTTTAATACTAATATCCATTTTTTTTTTCTTGTCTCAGCAAGAATAACACAGAAAAGAATACTGTAATCACCTTAAATTAACTGTTATAAGAAAGCCTATTTACTACTCAATTTTAAGAGCTATAAAATTTGAAAATCGGTTCTTTGGTTCTATCTCTACGTGAGAACGAAATTTTCCGAAGAACAACAACAATAATTGTGGTCACATTAAAATAGCGTTCGAAAGCCCATAGGCCTTCATCATAAGTATGTTTTATGGTGTAAAATTGAGCATCGGTTCGGTGGCTCGATTTTCAGGATTAGTACAGCTGTTACGGGCTAGAATTTGGCCTTATTATGAACATCGAGTGTTTGAAATTTGGTACACAAGTCAATTCTTAGCTAATAAATCGAGTTAGCTATGGAATCTCTCGAGATATCCCCTAAAGCCCTTCCTGTCCCTCTACCACACTCACCTGTAGTACTACGAATTTTTGTACTATGAATTTTGGCTAACAAATTCCAATTCCAATTTTGAATTCCAAATTCCAATTTTGGCCAACAAATGACCAATAAATTCTTGCTGATCGTGCTAAAACGTGAATTAGTACACAAGTCATTCTTAGCCGAACAAATCCAACTAGAATTTGTTGATCATCAACCTCATGGAGAAGACACAGGGAAGAACTGGAGGGTGGGTGCATCTCATGGGGTTCCATGTGTAATTGGATTTCCACTGCTACAATGGATGCTTTTAGTACATTCATCAAGAATTTGTTGGTCATTGATGCTTCATGGGGCACCCAGGTAGGGACGATGCTGGGGGAGGCTTTGGTGGTATTTCATGGGGATCCATGGCTGGTTCAATTTCTAGTGCTAGAAATGATCTGTGTACCAAAATGCATGCTTTCAGTACGATCAACAAGAATTTTTCGGAAATCAACCTCATGGAGCGGGAATAGGGGGAAGCGCTGAGGGGCCTTGGAGGATATCGCGGAAGTTCCATAGCTAGTTTGATTTCTACTGCTAACAATTACTTGTGTACCAGATATCATTCTTTTAGCACTATCTGGAAGAATGAGTTCGTTAGGCCTCAAGGAGGGAGCACGGGGTGGGGGGGGGGGGGAGGGAATCATTGTAGTGCCTTGTAGATTATCTCGAGGTGGTTCCATAGATAGTTCAATTTGTACTACTATGAATGACTTTTTTTATCACAATTCAAGGGTTTAGCCAGATCTGCGTAATTTGTTGGTCAAGCACCAGAGAGGGGTACAGGGGAGCGCTATGGGGCACCTTGGGTTATTTCGTGGGGGTTCCACGCTTGATTTGTAATGCTGAGAATGACTTGTGTGCCGAGTTTCATTCTTTTTGCTCGATCCGCAAGAATTTGTTGGTCAAACCTCAGTGAGGGGGCACAGGGGGATGCTAGGGTCCCTTTGTGGGTATTTCATGTGGGTTCCATGGCTAATTCGAGTTACGCTGCTAAGAATGACTTGTGCACCAAATTGCATGATTTTAGCTTGATCTGTAAAAAATTGTTGCCAAAGCCCCTGGAAGGGGGCACGGGGCGGATGGTGCTGGGAAGGTGGGGGAGGTTCTGAAGACACTTGGGGTATTTCATGGGGTCCAAGACTTGTGTACCAAATTTCATGTTTCTAGCTCGATTTGAAAAAATGTGTTACTCTACTTAATGATTTCTGCCCAGTGCTCTACAATAATAATTGCTCTGCCGACGAGAATACTGCAGTAACATCAAAATCGTGTTCAAAAGGCCCTGGTTGGTGTTAATACCTACATGTTAAGCTATACAAATTGAAAATCAGTTCATTGGTACGATCTCTAGGTTAGAGCAAACGTTCTGGCCCATTTGGCTTTCCGTGTCAAAAATATTGCAGTTACATTAAAATAGCCTGCGAAAGGCTCTAGGCCTTGTCCATACCTACGTTTTAAGCTATAGAACTCTAAAATTGGTTCAGTGGTTCGATCTCCAAGTGAGGGCAAAGAGTACATTAATGATTTCTGCCCTGTGCTCTGCAATAATTAATAAACAAAAACGGAACGTTAAATGTTTAGAGTAAGGATCTAAAAGTCAAAACCTAGAAGGAACACGGACAAGCTTTGACAGTTAGGGTCTAGGTGTAAAATTTTGTCAGTAAGAGGCT
>JAHWFP010128046.1:0-12318 GCA_023313725.1 Lithobius niger | reverse complement strand
AGTCTATCATTAAGATAGTGTTGCTTGTGTGAAAATTTGTTTGATTACGTACTCCACCGGAAGTAGAGGGGCTAAAAATGTAAATAAGGTGTCAAAACGAAGGAAAATACCCTTTCGTAGTGGGATCTAAAAACTCCAAATTAAACAATCACACAACAATACATGACGTCATTGATTGCAAAGATTTATACTGGAAGGAAATTTTCCTCCAAACATGTGGGCGATTGGCCTGCGCTTTCTTTTATAATGATGGTCAAATAACCAAATTAAATTAAATATCTTACATTTTGAGCTGAGTTCCTGTGGGCACCGCTATCCACGTCACTATCAGCTTCAATGCTGGCCAGACAAATGAATGCCAGAATACAGAAGACTTTCAGGGTGAAGGACGACATCTTCCAGATGACTGAAAAGTAATAATAATCTGGTTTAGTTGTAAGTTTGTTTAGTCGAATAATAAAATTGACAACGAGAGAATAGTAAAAATAATATTATTCAGGGGCAGGGTTTATTGAACCGAAAATATAAGGAAAAGGTATCTTCCAATTGGCGTCTGTTTTTTTTTTTTTAGAAATTTTTGAAGACTTTATTTTGTTTGATAAACTTATTACTTTATTTTTATCTATGTTTTTACCAGCTTGTATTCCTGACTGCGGCCAATTTTTCCGAACCGGAGTTTTGTTCGGGCGGGGGATGTCGTTGCACCTCGTAATCAGATAAGAGGACCTTGTAGAAAAAAAATCCAGGAAAAAATCTCTAGAAGCAAATATCCTCGGAAAAATATCCATTGCAAAAGTACATGGATTAAAACACCTGTGTGATAAATTGCAATTCGTGTAAAATTTCGTGAAGTGACTACGTGTAAATTCAGGATGGCTGTCAGGAAGAACGCCAAAAAGAAATGCATTCCAAATTATTATCTCGTCCTTTTGGTAAAGAAGCAATTCTTGTCACAGAACCTACTAAAGTTACTTAAAGATCCAATTTTTGCGTTGAATTTTGTGCCCCGTTCTTCATGCTTTATTTGAAAGATCGGGGATTTTTTCCTGTGTCGTTTTTCCTTAGGAAGTTTTTTCAGGGGGTATTATTTCCTTGGTATTTTTTCATGTCTGTAACATCCACCGCCCCCCCCCCCTAACTTCTGAAACGAAGAGCGTAGCTTGGAATTAAGTCCATCGGAGAGCTGACGAAACCCCTTTTAAAATCTGCCAACAAGAAGTGAAAATACATCAAGTTCGTTTCAGCCCTACTCATTACCTACAAATCCACCAGCCAAATTGGCTATAGGACAAATATTTTAAACGCCAACCTGCTCAATTTAAACGGCAACTGGCAGGTGGCCGGTGGTTTTATGCGATACTACGGCAAATACTCGCCCCGCCCCCCCCCCCCCCATCTCCATGAATTATTTACAAGTTTAGTCTGAAACATTTTTTTTCTGATATTGTTGAGCGGCTGAAAAAGATTTTAGTCACTATTTGCTCACTTTTTTCTGATACGTTTTCACTATTTTAAACTAATTTCGGGTGCGATTTTACTGGGAGCCCTGAAATCAGCTGAATTATTTGAAGCGTGGATCGACGCCATTAGAATGAGCGAATTGTTATTGTAATAAACGAGAGTAAATTATGTTTTCTGCCCTTTAATATGCTGAATGAAGTAAACAGACAAAAATAACCCTAAAAAAAGCTTATGTATTTGGTGAAAAATTAGGCCTTCCTATAAAAACCTATATTTAATTTAATATGAACATTAGCCATTAGGGCAAGGATTATGGCAGGGCACAGGCAGTGGCATAAGTTCAAGATTGAGGTCCGGAGGCGGGAAACAAGTGTAGGACCGCCCTTCACAGAAAAAATTCCATTTCTTACCACACAAAGCGAAGCAAGAGTCCTTCATAAAATAAAAGAAATGCTGTTTTGCTACGCAAAAGCAACCCCCCCCCCCCCCCGGCGCCCCTTCTCCTTCATAAAATAATGCAGTTTTTGCCACTTAAGGCGAGATCCCAGTGAAGGACCCCCTCATAAAAAAAAAATGCAGTCTTGCCACGCAAGACAAGAGCCCAGTGGAGCCCCCCATTCACAAAAAAATTGCAGTTTTTGCAACACAAGGCAAGATCTTATTGGAACACCTTGCCCTCCACTTACACAAAAAACAAAACAATTAAATTTTCGTCATACAAAACACAACTTTCACGGAACTACAGAGCAATAACTAAAAAATTTTTAAACATCACGAAAAAAATTAACAGTGGCCAGTGGGGCCCCCCAAAGTCGGTGGGCCCGGAGGCAGTTGCCTTCTCTGCCTCATTTTAGTTACGCCACTGGGCACAGGACCACTGACGCTATTCCTAATAAGTGCGTTTAAGATAACATGAGAGAGAGGTAGACTCCTTAACAAAAACCGGGAAGTGCCGACCACATCCCCGGGAAGTGAGTTCCATGTCTTGATTTCACGATAGGAAAAGAAGTGCCTTCTGCACTCTATATGAGAACCGAGTACCATTAATTTCAGAGAGTGGTCCCTGGTGCGGACCATGGAAAAACCTCAAAACACGGCAGATCAACAGGTAGAAAACCCTTCAGGATACGAACGGTCATAGTGAGATCCGCCCACAGTCACCTAATGAGATCCGCCCTACATAACCTATTTTATTAACCTATATTTTTTGGAGATGTGCGAGGCCTGACAACAACGGAAGTCCAAAAGTCAAAATCTATAGCTCACCGACAATGCCACATTCACGCGACCAGACATTGTTTGCAAGGTAGCAATGATTCGCGACGTGGATCAGAATTGTAGTCAAGTTCCCTTACTTTTTCTCGATTGACTATTATATTAGTAGGTATAGGACCATATCATGAGGGAAGATTTACTGGTTGAATCCTGCTTTGCCTTACAGGGTTCGGGAGCAGACAAAAAACTGACACACATTAAAAAAAAAAAGAATTCGATACTAGAAAATATTATACTAAACTAAAAAAAATTATTTATTCTTTTATTATTAGTACTTTTTTTGGGGGGCGGGGAGAAGGGTGGGGTAATACTGGACATTCTCCTGAAACCTATCTTAGGTGTTCAAGGTAGCATTATAAAAAAGTATTCGATCACGGAAAAAATGTATGGTTTGTAACTTTCAAAAAAAAGTTTTGCCTTATTCGTCTAGTTTGATTACTTTAAAATTGTGAGTAGACTCTCGTTGCAAAATTAATACTATCCAGCAATTACAAGAAAATGCTGGAAAACACTGAAAAATACTGGGAAATAAATAATGTCTTACGTAAAAATCTTAGCCGTGTTTAGCTGCACGAGTATTAATATACTTCGGAAGACTCGAGATTCAACGAAAAATAATAATTTTTTTACTTACCTGCTGGCTTGTTCGCAGAGACAGTGCAAAACTGGTAACTTACTGGTAGCTGTTGTCGACTGCTTGACCGCTAGAAAGAGTATGTGGTTTTGCCCTAATAAGCCACTTCTTTTTAAATTGACTTGGTTTGTAAAAAAAACCATTCGGAAAGAAGTTATAAACTTCGTAAAAACGTCAAACGATTACTAATTGCTTATAATAAAACTTGGGAATAATTTAACAACCAATTAGTTATAAGGATGAAAGTTAATAAATTTTTATGATCACAAGAAGCCAGCCTCTTTATTTATTTTTAATTGGTTAAAGGACAGCTGTAGTCGCAAGGACGTTTTTATCGTATTTTCCAGATAGGGTACTGCACGTATTTTTTTTAAATAAATCATCTCCCAATAATTAAGAGGTCCAAAGGTCCCATCCCAGTCTTAAAGGTGGCGCACACTGGATTTTATTCTCTTTGTTAACGAACGACCAGCCAATAAATTAACTCCCGCCGAAACTTATTATCGCTACCGAAAAGTTATTTCTGCGTAGCACTTGACTATACTGCTCCTGCGCCCTGAACCTATGAAGCAAGAGGTAGTAAGTACTGTCCACGTTACAGGCTACGTTAATAAATAATCATAATTGTAGATCGCTATGTGAGTTTTCAGTTCGGTTTTCTCCTGTTTACGAATACAATCGTAGGATTTAAACCACGGCTGTGACGTCACGGTAACTCAACGCCATGCTAAATTTCCGTTGGTTAACCAACACCGGAAGTGTGCGTCATCGCAAAAAGTGTGGGTTATCAAGTTACCCCACACTTTTACCGATAACTCACACTTTTGACACTCCCGGATCACGCGACCGGGAACGCACACACTAACAACCAAATAAAGCGTGCAAAAAAAAAAAAAAACGTAACGCAATAAAAACGTGTAACACCAATTACTTAAAAGGAATGAAATCCCATCCCTGCAAACTCTTATAATTATGTCAGGCCCGTAACTAAGCTATTCACTCCGCGTTAACTCCGGAGTTATACCTCTCCGAAAAGCTTCGAAAACACAAGCGAGCTGGCTAGCGTGAAAAACGGCGGAACGACGCTTCGTCTCCTTCCCGCCCACTCCCCCCACAAACGGACGCAAAGGACTCGACGGTGCACCAACCACTCCACCCTCCATAAAATAAAATGGAATGACCTTCATTCATATCGAGATATTTTCACACAAAAAAACACGTTTTAATTAAATACGAGTTAGCTCGACGTTCCAACCGTGGTTTAAAACAGTTATTGGCTAGAATCTCGCGGTTAAGTAATAGATATCCGCGAAGTAGACCCGGTTATCCCGAAATAATTGATCGTCTGCGAAAAACGGAACAGTCCAAAGATCGAGGGGTGGCGAAATGTCAACCGGCCTTTATGGACGTTGTTAAGCAATTTTTCGTTAAATATCGTCTGGTATATAAGTACTTTTATGGTTCAATGACTTGGTACTTTCTTTTAGCCTTGTTTGGCCTGTGTAACTTCAATCACCACCAGTTGTTAATTTAATTTACGTAAACACTGCTATAGAAGCACAACTTCACGGCAGCCAAATTTAGCCGGTGACTTCAGCGCTACAACCGCCTCGTGCAGTCGATGGCTGCGATGCTACAGTGGTGACGTCATTGATTGAGGCATCGAAAAAGGCAGCGCACATTTCAAAATTACTTTGGTGAAATGGGGCGTCAGTGCAGAGTAGTTCGATGAGTTTGTGCTGTTTTGATAGGCTGTCTTATTGACTGGAACAAGTTCGTAGTCTTAGTGCACATTTTTTAGGCGTAAGTGTGTCGTAATAGTGAGAATTGGAATTTGTAAAAATGGATTTTTTTTAACGATAGCGGGTTGACGTTATAAATTGCAGCAAGTAGTGCAAGAATTATATTATGACTTCTATAGCAATTACGATAGGGAAAACACCAAACTAGTAATGGTATCAAGACACACGCTGGTGCGTTGCCGACAAATCGATGAGACCTCCTTCTTGTCAGAGCTTAATTGTTGGCAAGTGTAAAAAGGCGGCTCACTGGCAGACTTGTCCTTTAACTGTAACAAGCTTACACCTCATTTCAGCTTAGTGGTGTAAATTCTCCATGCTGTAGAAATCTTTACAAATCGTTGGAATCAGGTGTCCAATGATTTCTTCGACCAGTAACGAAGAAAACTCAACATTAAAGTGTTGGAGAAAAACTCCCCTCAATAACGTTGATTGCAAGCTAACTAACTAGCTAATCTGCAGGCTCCCATGTTAATAATTCTCATCGCGTATAAAGACACCTGTACAGCTCACTAGGGAAAGTTGCCAAATCTAAATTTTGGCAGACGGGTAGAATAGAATAGAAAAAGATGGTGCCGGCTAACGAAGCTAAATACACCCCCCCCCCCCCCCCCCCCCCCGCCTCCAACCCCAACCAAAAACTACGAGATAAACAGGTCCAGACGGCGTTTAAAAGAACTCTTTTTAGCTAAGCGAGGGTGTAGAGAATACGTAAGTAGATAGGTCATTTCATGGTTGCACGACCTGCTCACAAAAGCACCAGTTTCTAAGATTGCCAAAGGAGAGGTTTCCCCCCACAGTTTTAAAGGGCGACCCCTGGTATTTGCAGTAGAGAAAAAAAACAATCGGAGATGTTAACGTCAATAAGGTGATGAATTTGATACGTCAGAATAAGATCACCTCTGAGGATCCGAGAGTTGGCCGAAACAAGGAAAAGTTGTTAAGCCATTCGTGGTATGGGAAAGAATTGAGTTGTTTACACCACTTAGTGAGCCGATGCTGACAGGTTTCGAGGCGTGTCAGAAAAGACGCATAGCATGGGCGAGAAATCTGAGAGCAATAAATACTCCATCACAAGTCTAAGAAAAAGGTTTGACACGAGAGAAACTTTTGAAAATGAAATGAGCTTTTCTGTAAACTCTAGAGATGAAACTGTCGACATTGGAGTAGAATTGAAGGTAGATGTCGACTAAGATGTCAAGATGAAGGTGACAGGTTTTCGTAGAAATTATTCTGCCAGTCAGGTGGTAAGAAAAGAAAGGATTGTTGTGCCCAAAATAAAGAATGGCGCATTTTTCGTGGTTGAGGAGAAGACCGTTTTCAATTGTCCAGTCGAAAACGTTATTGATGTCGTTTTGAATGGTAACGTGTTCGGTGGAAGGAAAAAACAGTTCCAGGTCGTCAGCGTAACTCCGATTAAAGGATCTGATGTGAAGAAGCATATCACTGATGAAAAGATTAAAGAGGAGTGGGCCCATGACAGAGCCCTGTGGGACATCCTGGCTGACTGGAATTCAAAACACTCGCATGCCCGCTAAGGCTCACGCGCCGGCGTCTATTAAAAAGATAGGGCCTGATTCTTTGCAATTAGTGGGTCAGGAAGAGCATCATATGAGGAAAAGCCTTTTTTTTAACTGGGGGTTGCAGCTAGAAGCACGTGGCCCAAAAGTGGCACGTAAATGCAAAATTATTGATTCGGCCATTGTACTGTCATCCAACACAACTTAACTTCCTCAGTGTGTTAAATAAATACACCTTAAAAGTTTTATTATAGCCTGTTGGTACCGGGAAGGGGGGGGGGGGGGCGGACAGACAACCCTGCAAGAATTTGTAATTAGAAAGTTACGCTCAAAGAATGGGAATTAAAAAGTAAATTCAGATTAACCAACAAGAAATTTACTTAAATTTTTATATTTGGCAGTACAGAAAAATGCAATACAGAAACAGTGATATGTTATACTGTAGTTATGACACAGCAAGTCGGGATGTTATATATTTTTTTATTGTAACTTTGCTTTTTCAGTTCAACTGGCTCTCTTCAATGGTACAATTTTTAATTATATATTTAAAAATGTAATTTATCTATATTTTATTTCATAAATTAATATAAAAAATCATAATTTATTAATGTAAATATATCCTCAGTTTAATTTTTGTTTAATTTAGGTTTAAAATAAATTAGTTATTTATTCTCATCCTACAACAATTATTTGCTAACAGGAATAATTCTCTATTTTATGGGAAAGTACTAGCCCGAAAATCTTTGCTGTCCGTATGCATAAGCATCTCAGCAAAGCTTTGAATGCTTTAAGATTTTTGCTTTGTGGATATATTGCTTGCACCAAGGTCAAGTGGAAGGATAATATACAGGCTTGCATTGGGATTCCAAACGAACGGACTTTTTATCCAAGATGGCTGCTCATGCTACAAGCAGCACTGAAATTATACTCATAACATGCAATCAACCTAATGATAAAATCTTGGCATCCATTAGCAAACAGCAGCAACTATTCATGCATTCTTGTCCAGTTAAGCACCATTTTTGTTGGGATTTTATGGTCAATTGATGCAACCTACTTCCAGAAACGTTAGTATCGATGAGGTAGGCGGCCCATTGAAATTTGAAAATGCACCAAACTGATTAGGCCTAACGATAGCAAGCACAGCAATGTAGGCTCGTAAAATTAATTGAATTAATTTTCTGACATCTGTTAATTAAAATGCCAATCAAAAGGCAGATTTGCGTCAAATTCAAGTAAAATTGGCAAACCAGATTACGTTTTTAATTATTACAAAAATATGGTTGAAAAGAAGTTGTAGTGCCCACGGACTCAGTCGACTGGTACCTTAAGCAAAACGATCAATAGTTTTAAAATTCAAATATTAGTTGTGTAGGCCCAGAGAACACGTTTCAAAAGTATGTTTCGAATTTAAGACCATGGTCTTATAAATGAAACTTTTTCAGTAACCCCTTGTACTCGTAATTATCAATTTTTATCCGTGTTCATTTTAACACGTGAAAATTCAATCATATAACCCCCTTTTTACGGCACACTTGACGTTTTTGTTTGTAACTTATTTTGTCATAAAACGAATGGTAGTGTTCTGTTTCCCAGTGTTTGCTCTTTCCCGCTTCTTTGTTGCACCATTGTTTCATTTAGAAGCATTGTCAAGTCATTGGGATTTCTTAAACAATCGAGGGAACAATTAGAAACAATTTAAGTGGCATCCCGAGGCCGGCTCTGAAGAACTACGTTAACACTGGCTTAAGGGACGACTTAGGATCTCTGTGTTAAACTTTCAACTTTGAGAGCTTATAACTCCGTTAAACCAAATTTGGAATCTAGTTTTGACTAGTCAAGGCCTGTCTACAGTCTAAAAATTGTGAAATTCAGTCCAACCAAACCCGAGATACAGAGATGGGCCAAACAGACAACTTCTTGTTCTTGGTCTTGTTCTGGGGATGTACATTTCGTCTGTCCTCTCAAACTATTTGTCCTGTAAAGCTGGTTCTTAGCTCATTTTACAGGTATTGCTCCGTAGATGTGCCCTTTCCATAAGGCCTTTTCTAATTGGTCAAGTGGTTCAGAGGTTACGGCGCTCTGAATGACCAGATTGATTGTTTTACATTGTTTTAAACATTGTTATTATGCAACAATGCCATTTAGCAAACGACAGCTGCAAGACATAGACTGAAGATTAAAGGATTTGTTTCTATTGTTAACACTAGCCATAGCCAGGTTAGTAAGGGCCATAGCTATTTACCGAGCTTAAAGGCGGCACAACAAAACAAACAACAAATTAATTATAAAGGTGCCACACATACCCCACCCCTCATCCACCACTACACCTATTTAATACAATTCTAAAAGTAACACGGATTAATAAACAAAAAAACGTATCGTTAAAGTTAAAAGTAATGGTCTAAAAGTCAAAACCTGTAAGGAACACGGACAAGCTTTGACTGTAAGGCTCTAGGTGTCAGATTTGGCCAGTAAGACGCTGCTAAGCATTAGACCCTTACTACCCGGTGATCATGCTAATGACTTAGTAAGGAAAATTGAAATTAGCCAACAGCGAAAATCATATACTATAAATGACGTAGTTCAGTAAACCACCTTTATGCACTTACGTTAAATCGGAGTGGCATGACCCGGATTCGAACCGGCTACTCAGTTCGCCCCCAGATCACTTGCATAGCGCCTTAATCTCTCCGTTGCACTCCGATGAAACGTAAGTGCACAAAGGTGGCTTACTGAACTACGTTATTTCTAGTGTATGATTTTCGCTGTTGGCTAATTTCCAATTTTCCTTAATATTATTTCCAGCGATTTATGTCTATTTATTAATGACTTAGTAACTCAGACAGAATGGGTGTACACGCTTACGCTTGTAGCAGGTTGTCTTGCTTGGAATTGCTGCCATGTTACCAAACAGAAAAATAATGTCAACCTAAAGCATAGTAGGAAACCTACACCCCCACTATCATTGGATCATCACGATCTCGGACAGCTGTTCCTCAAAAACCGGATAGTAAGGGTATAATGCCTAGCAGCGTCTTACTCGCAAAATCTGACACCTAGAGCCTTACAGTCAAAGCTTGTCCGTGTTCCTTACAGGTTTTGACTTTTAGACCCTTACTTTTAACTTATCGTTTATTAATAAGTTATTCATTTATGTCGGCCGCACAGGCCTCAAAATTAGACACTAAGCACCATATGATTTAATACTGGAGGATTAAAGCGAAAACGAAAATCTTTCAATTAGATTATCAAAAAGGAATTAAAGGTTTAACGGTTTATTAAGAGCCTTGGCCTTAGGCCGCATGCTCCTCCAAAATTATAATACAACAACAGCTCAGATACAGTTAAAAATAATGCCAGTACATCCTCACAAGCTTCACCAGTTTTCACAAGTACAAGCACTACCTGTACCTCTCTGCTCCAACAGAGCACACCTGCCTCTCCCCTGGAAACCCTACCACAAGCGTTACTTCCCAGAACACCAGCCCTTCAGAATACCGCCTGCGTGGTTCGACTAAACCCAACGACAGCACAAAGTCTCCGAAAAACCCTACGCTGCCGATGCAGTGCCAGGGAGTCTGCAGTGCTCCACCCAGCAAACTCAGAAGTACGTCAACATGGATGTTGCAGAAGAACAAGAAATGCTCCACAGATTCCTCCTCCCTGCACAAACACAGTGGAGACCTCGCTCAGCCTAACCTACACTTATGCTTATTCAGCAAGCCATGCCCTGTCCTCAGTCTAGAAATAACTCTGGCTCCCAAAGTAGACAGCTACTATAGAGGAGAGCAATCTACTACAACCGGCTGCAAGCCTAACAACGTATTTTCTTCGTCGGCACATAACCATCCTGCTTCCCAACAACCATGAGTCCAAGTTTTGAGTATCGGCCGCAAGGATTGAACCGACTGTGCAAGAGAGACCGCAATAGCCGTTTTCTTGACGCCTTCTGTAGCCCTACCATCCGCTACTCTTCCTTGTTGATTGTCACCATCTTAATGGTGTTCGTCGTCGTTTTCATCTTCCGCATGACATTGCGCGTCAATTGGGTGATAAGTCTGTCCTCCTGTCCGGTGTTTTTCAATTTTTGCAGGAGGTACAGATGTATGACAAGATTTAGATTAGGGGTTTGAATAACATCTCTGTAATGTGTGGTGCAGTGGCAACCCGGACCACTGCACTGTGACTGAGGTTGGCGCTAGTCACCAAGTTGTCGACGCGCCATTAAACCTCAATCCCCCCCCCCCATCCGCTACTACATTACCCACTGTCCCATTGTGCCGACGTGTCCAGACAACGGACACTATAGGTGACTGTACAGCTAGCCAGAGCTTACAGCAGACCCAGAAGAGAACAGAGTCTCGCATGTCGAGAGCTCACAAAGACCGTAGCAACAAAGACAGAGAGGACTGAGAGTCTGTCAGAACGGTGAAAGAAGGCAGCCGAAGAAACCAAAGCAAGGTCCAGGGCGACTAAAACAGCATCAAGCTCACACTTAGTACTAGAACAGACACAACTAACTGTAACTTTGAGAGCTGGGACAAAAACAAACGCCCTGCTCCACCAACCCAATCCTCTCACCGAAAGGAGGTGTCACAGAGAACCTCACACCTAATAACACAACCAGTAGTAAGGACTAAGACAACTTGCTCAAACCAGGGGCATGGAGTCCATGTCACGTGCGTTCACTGCAGGTTGAGGTGAACAACTGTTTTCGGACTGTCACGGGATGCCTGGTGACAAGACAAGTGGATGGCCTTTGTAGATGATATCTGGGTTATCCCACTGCCAGCTTTGTAAATATTCCTCACTAACCGTGTGAAGACAAGTAGATAATCTTTGCAGATGATATTCAGGTCATTATACTGTCAGCTTTATAAGTATGCCTCACTAACCGTGTGAAGACAAATGGATAGCCTTTGCAGAAGATATCAAGGTCATCCCACTGCCACGTTTGTAATATGCCTCACAAACCTTGTGAAAGAAAAATGGATGGCCTTTGCAGATAATATCAAGGCCATTCCTCTGCCGGCTTTGTAAATATGCTAACTAACCATCTGAAGACAAGTGAGCGTCCTTTGCCGAAGACATCATGATCATTCCACTGCCAGCTTTGTATATGTGCCTCACTAACCTTGTGAAGAAAAGTGGATGACCTTTGCAGATAATATCAAGGAAATTCTACTGTCAGCTTTGTATGTATGCCTCACTAACCGTGTGAAGACAATTGGATTGCCTTTGCAGATGATATCAAGGTCATTCCACTGCCAGCTTATAAATATGCCTCATTAACTGTGTGAAGACATATGGATGGCAATTGCAGATGATATCAAGGTCATCCCAATGCCAGCTTTGTAAATATGCCTGACTAACCTTGTGAAGACAAGTGAATGGCATTTGCAGATGATATCAAGGTCATACCACTGCCAGCTTTGTAAATGCGTCTCACTAACCGTGTGAAGACAAGTAGATGGCATTTGCAGATAATATCAAGGACATTCCGTTGCCAGCTTTGTAATATGCCTCACTAACCATGTGAAGACAAGTGGATGGCCTTTGCATATGATATCAAGGTCATCCCACGGCAACGTTTGTAATATGCCTCACTAACCGTGTGAAAGACAAA
>JAHWFP010128045.1:0-20292 GCA_023313725.1 Lithobius niger | reverse complement strand
AATTGGTGGTTTTTATCCTTTTAAATTGATGGTATTGTACCCTTTTATTTTATTTTATATTTTTATTGTGATGATGCTTTTACATAGGATGACTTAGTGGCATTTGCCATGCTTTAGTTTTATTAAGTATGCCTGTATTAAGTATGCGTACGAAACGTTGTTCGTGTTTTTATCTTGTAGCACTGCTTAATAATCTGTTACCGTGCTTTTTACTCCATTAAATATTGTATCACATGTAGGGATGACAGGCGTTATGGGTGGAAAAGGAGGAAAACTGTCAGATTTATACATTCATAGGTATTTTAATGCATTTTAGGTAATTTTTAGGTGATTTATAGGTGATTTATAACATTTATAGGTGTTTTAATGCAATTTGGGTGGTTAGGTGATTTACAGGTGATTTATAACATTTATAGGTGTTTTAATGCATTTCAAGAGGGAAAGAAGGAAATCAACTGAAAGGAGGAAGAATCACACCTGCACGCGACATGGGAATAAATAAAAAAGAAAAACCTGTAGAGAATAAAGTTTCAATAAAAGTACCATTGCACAAACCACAACGAAAATGAGGGCAGAGTAATTGTTACTAGGTCTTTAACTTTGCTCCCATTTAGTTCCAACTTTGCATTGGAAATTAAACTTTGTCCCCCACAAATGTTCTAATTTATTCCCCGTGGTGCACACTAACCTTGCTATCATTAGCAATGTCGTCCGTCTGTTGTCCCACCAACACCTCCTTACCCCTCCCCCACGGCGTCACCCAAGTTTTGGATGACTCTACATCCACTAGTACTTGAGTCATCAATCAAGCTGGTAACTGATCACTATTTAGGAACCGCTCAATTCACAGAAAATAATAGAAAATAGACGAATGCTTAACCGTCTGTAAGTAAAGTCTAATAGGTTTGCTTTCCCTTCTACAGTTCATTCAGGGTGCCGCCCCCCCCCCCCCTCCCCCTTCTTCAAGCACGGATCCTTTGTTGAGTCAAAGCTTTTCTTTGTGTCTGGTACGGATATGTTAGGAGCTGAACAAGCCATGCTGAATGCGCTTGTTGACAGCTTCGTATTTGACTTCTTTTCTTGGTCCAACGCATATTAAAGTGGCACTATCACCAACTGAACGTCTGCAGAATCTGGCAACATCTAGCGCTGTCTAGCACTTACGTGCACCAAGCGAACGAATGCACAACGCCATTTCTTTTAACGAAACAAACAAGCCACAAGTCTCCTTAATTACTGAGGCGAAATTTGGTAGTCATCGTGCACCTTGGAGCGATCTATAAAGGTTAACTATATCACTGCCGCTCGATGGCGCCATGGTATTTTCGGTCGCTTTTCTATCGGCTAAAAGTATGCACAAAATCTTGAATTAATTGCATTTTATTGATTTAATCATACTCCCGATCGTTTTGAAAACAAATGATCATGCTCTCAAGACAACTACAGTGCCTGCCACTCTTACAAAAGCCGGTGACGGCTTGGGCGATGCACTTTATGTTTACAGCACAGTATTTCTAACATGATTTACAAAAATCCAAATTGACAAAAAAAAAATCCAGTATAAAGGGATATACGTCCCAGCGCCATTTTTTTCGATCCTCCACATCAAGTACGGCCCCAAAGGTCTATTTACTTACCGTTAGTCTTTCCCTAGCTAAAAGTCCTTTTTAAAATGTAGCGTCTAGAAGATTTTATGTTGAATATAATGGAACTTTATTTACGAACGATCCGTACGTATATGATGCTTTGCGCGCTTACAATAACCACAATGCCAAATGTGACTGTAGCTAGTTCTTCGCTGCGTAGAACGCAGCTGCTATCTCAGATGACCTTGGTGTTAATTTTTGCACGGAAGGAGATCAGCGCGAACTGTTATAAGGCAGACGAAATGTTAATACGGCAGGCCGGGTGTCCCTTTAATGGCTGAGATGCTGGTGGACGTGCAGTCGCGCATGAGCAAAGAGGCAATCACGTGACCAAGAGAGAGCAACCTGTGTACACAGCCGTCTGGTGGATAAAGGTAAGACTAAATTCTGCAGTGGCATGCTGCGTTCTGCTTATAAAACGAAAGACGGGTGATTAAATTACGGTAAAAACTTTTCACTTTTTTTTTCGATTCTCTTTTCTCTGCGTCCAATGGAATGGGTCCAAGAACGTGGATAAGTAAGGAAATAGCACTTGAATCTTTAAGCTCAAGATGCTCCAAAATGCAACTGCTTTCATAGCTCAACTTTCAAGAGTTCTTTTGTAAGGAATCCGTCTACTTTAAGTCCTTTAAACAAGATACCCCCACTTCATGGCACAGTAAACCCTGTCATAAGGCAAACATTTGCCAGCCATCTAGGCCATTTCCACAACATTCTTAACAACGCCAACTCCAGCAAGAGAAAGACGGAAGGGGATGGGAGGGGAAGGGGGAGTCTTGGTAGTGGAAGAGGAGAAGTTAATAAAACGGAAAACAAAGGATTAACTGGAAATCATCGTAAACATAATCGTCAAACTCCGGAAAACCGGAAGCGGAAAGATAAGCAGACGGGCGAATTCGTGTGCAACCGGAAGTGAGTGCTTTGTTCCCTGGAAAAGCAATAGAGCCGTTGCCTCGTGCCAAGATAAGTTTACCAAAACATACAGAGAGGGACTAATTTCGGTTTCCGGCAGGCAAGGAAAAGAACCTCTTATATTCTCTGCTGAAAACTTTTGCATTTTATAAGTTAAGGCTTACCAGTGCAAACTAATAGGCTTATGCCTTAAAAAAATGGTGTCAACTTAAAAAAGAGAAATTTTAAAACTTTTGAAAGAAATGAGAATGCCGTACACGTCCTTAAAGTGGCACTATCACTGATTGAAATAGGCAGGATTTGGCAATGTCTAGCACTATCTAGTACTATCTAGCACTTACTTGCACCAAGCGAAGGAATGCATAACGGCATTTCTTTTAACGAAACAAACAAGCCACGACATCCTTAATTATTTATGTGAAAATTTGGTACGTCCTCGTGCACCTGGGAGCAAGCTTTAAAGTTTTAACACTATCACCGTCGCTAGATGACGTCATGGTATTTTCGTTCGCTTTTCAATCGGTGATAGTGCCACTTTAAAATTTCAAATAAGTCAGAGTTTAGTCAGAGAAAACTTATTTGGCCTGTTTTTCGAAAACAAGGCCCGCAGATCAGCTCTTCGATTTCGGACGCAATTTTATGTTTTTTTTCCCCTTTTGCTCCACTCGTGGACGCGTGACGTATAGTATTGATTTCCATATTGTTAACAGGTCCGTGCCACAGCGGAGTGGGGGGGGGAGGGGGGTTAGCAGGCTCCCTCCCAAAGTGACTAACAGCCTACACGTATAATATGGGGGAAATTGCAAAATAAAGGTGTAAATATCAACAACTACAAAAAAAAAAGAAGGTTCAACATTTGTATTTTTGGGGGGAGGGAGGCACAAAGTTACGTTTCCAACCTCAACCGCCCCCCCCCCTATCCCAGCATTCATTGACGTTGGCCCTGCAAGTGAGAGTATACTTACAGCATGAGGTACATAAACTAAAGTTTGAGTTTACAGCACTGACAACGAGTTTTACTTTCACAAGTAGGACGTTTGCGTTACCTTCTCCAATATTTCCAACTGGAATAATCTCACATCTGTTTAGTTGTTGACTTGGAATAGATTTATCTTCATCTGCAGTACCTTTACCGTCATTATTTACCATTGTCAGCTGAGAAATCATTTAAAGCCTTCCAAAGGTCCTTCATTCATTGCTAAATCGTCCTCACAGTCAGAAGGAGTGGGAGCCAATCTTTCCTAAGTTCCAACTTTCTGCACAGGCAGACAAAGCATATTCGCGCGACGGACCCCGCATTCCCGATGTCTACATAAGTAGAAATAAGGGTTTACAATAGGTTTTACCTACAAAATGTAAATACAGTTACTGAAAACTTTGTTTGCACGTGCTCCGATTTTCTTAATGGAGAACATTGCCAACAATCCCTTTACAACTAAAAATGTTGTACATTACCTGACAAGTTGTGAACCCTTGCACACCCTGGTATGGTTTTGCAGATGGCTTACATTTTGGCCTCTTTGTTAGCGTCTCAGAGAGGTGCTTCTCTCTAGTGGAAGTTTTCGGCAGTAAATGTGTCGCCATATGTGCACATTGCGGCACTTAGTGTTGCTGTGTGTACAATACAGTGTTCAGGAAAAAATAAATAAGCATGTCCACTTTAGACTGTGACAGTGGGCAATTAGGTAATGCACTGGTGAGTGAAAATTTTTTTTTTTTTTATAACCAACTGATATTCGTTTTATTACTATTAAGACCACAAGAACCAAGTTTAACGTCGATCATTTTTCGTTAACACGAGTTGTCTTCCGTATTGAAAAAAACGCGAGCGCTTACACAAGGCGTTTTTATCAGCTTGGGAACGAAACGAGCGGCTGAGAAAAAGGCTAGCGTGTTTAAATGGGAATAATTAAAACATTGCTTTATAAACAAGATGGAGAGCCAAAACGAAAAAAAAATGATCACTGTATCGACGAGGATTGACGCAACCGGGTCACTTGTTGCGCTTTGTCCCATTGATCCTTCATATCGTGTGGTCCTGGGTCTGATGACTTTGGTTGTAGACTCCAAGATCAAGCCTGTGTTACGTTAGTTACCAAATACCACCTTATAACAATTGTGTCTAATACTGTATCCTTTTCCACCGCCATTGTTGTCGTTACCTAGGAGGTGCGGCCTGTTGGATATCGTAGGTTATCAAGTGGTATTGTAACTTCCACCTTTATATACTTGCGGAACCAAGATGTCTTTCACGGCGGGTCTTTCGGCCATGTCCATTATTCTTCAAACTTTTCCCCCTTACTAATTGTAACCCCAAGCCTTCTTGCTTTGGCCATTGCTGACTGGCGTCCTTGGCTATTTGGTGGGCCAGCTCTCAACATCTTAACGGTCATCATTAAAAGCTGAACCGCTAAAGATGGAGTCAGTCCAATTCCTTAGGCCTAAGCACCATGACATGCCACAATTCCATTCCATTTCTCCAGTGTCAGCCTGCTTCACCCCTTCACATCCGTTGACACATCTGATAGTACATATGTAGTCAATTAACATTGGCATTACCACCAAAAACATACGCTAGAGAGACCACAAATATACGTAAAGCGTTATGATAGTGATTTTTACATGGACCGCTGATTTGGTGATGGACTGGTGATGGACAGGTGATTGATTGATGACTGGGGATGGACTGGTGATGGTGTTGAACTGGTGATGGTTAACTGGGGTTTGGCCGGTGATGGTGATAGACTGGTGATTAACTGGTAATGGACCAGTGATGGACTGGTGATGGACTAGTGATGGTGATGGACTGGTGATTGACTGGTGATTTTCAGATGGGATTTTCGAATGTCACGTTATTCGAATGTATTAAGGTGACGTACTGCTACGTCATTGTATAGAGAATGTTTTTACTGTTGGGCAATTTCCGAGTTACTTTTATTTTGTTTGCAGCAATTTGTGCATATTTATTTAAAACTTCGAAACAATACGGATGTGACTCGCTTCCTCAAGAGGCCTCAATTTTGTGGCAGCCATAGATTTTATTTTTCTTATCACTGGACATGAATGTGATGGCTAGCAGTCACTGCATCAATCTATTTTCCCTATTTTACTGCATCAACTTTTTTATTGACAATTGACCTAATCTGGTCAGCCTTCTTACCCTTTTTAGGCTAACAGTTAGTGGCTATTCAACCCTTGTTAGTCCTGTTGCTCCTGCAACGAATATTTATTTATTTATTATTTATATCACTGACTAATGTTACCAAAATTAAATTTCTTCCTTTACCGTACTTCTTAGAAGTCACATAATAAGATAATAAATTAGTACAGTACCAGTATAACAAATGCTAATTAAAAATGCATGACAGAAGCCCGACGGAATGATTGACGGCCATTTCCGAAAAAAAAAAACTGACGACGCACGAAACGTTTAATTAACTGCCATTTCATGCAATTATCCCAACCAAATCTATTGACTTCCATCAATCAGTTGAAACAAGGTGGCGGTCGTGGCGTCAACCGGATATGGTTATTGCTTTTGGTGAATAGTCACGCCAGGAGGTCAGAAAGGTGAATCGATAAACAGGTGAGTCACTGGCTGGTCAAGTTGGAATGGACGGCCAGGCGAGATTGCACCTAAATCCCACGATGGCTGTGCATACAATGCCACACGTCACCGATGATTGAATTTCGGCGAATTACAAGGAGGGGGTCATGTTTAATGCATTGATTGAATATTGATTTTTGTTGAATCATAGAATTGCCCACTGTGACGCTGGATACGGGTGCTTTTAACAGCCTCCACGGATCACATAAATTCGCTTTTATGAACACGGCAGAGCTGTAGGCGCAGGATAATTTTCGTCGAGATAAAATCGGCACTGAGAACCACACTAGTGTGACTACGGCAAAAGTTGTTCGAGAAACGGTCATTTCACTACAGATTTACATTGTAAGAGTGAGATAGAGACACAGTTTTTTTTATTGTTTTCGGCAGAACAATAGCACTCTTAGTTATTATATTTATCAAGGTTGAAAGAGTGGCCGATGTGTGTTACTGATACGACCAGACCCAATACCGATTCCGGTGACGAAGATATATGCATGGTATTCTAACGAATAACATGGAACCATTTAGAATTGGATAAGATTTTAGATGCCACAAAGTTACGGTAGTGTTTAGTCCACGTGAAACCTTACTGCTGTATTGAACCATTAGACACGTAATAAAATTAAACCATGGCAACCTCCAAAAAACACTACCCATTAAAATGGGGTAAAAATGTTATTTAATGTTTTATTACAGCGTACATCAAATTATAGAGTGCAACCTCCGAAATGTTTGAGGCCTCAACATAGAAAAAATAATGTATGGGCAATGTTAAATTATCGAGTACCGAATTTTTGATATTGGTAACGTTAAATCCAATTAGCTTGAAATTGATGTGAGTTAGGTATGCACATAAGCAACACATACCTCTACCATACTTTTTTGTTTAATTTTATAAGATTCGTCAGTACGTCATCTTCCTTCCCGTTCATCCCCGTTTTGATGAGTACATGACGAATTGTTTTTTTTTAATGTTTTTCAGTGATGACATTTAGCCAATTAACAGTAATATGATGCACTCACAAACCATTCTAACTATCTAACGTGTTCAAAAATAGAAAATGTGGTAAGACACATTTTAATGCAGCTGTCAGGTTTCACGTGGACTAAACACTACAGCAACATTGTGGTATTTAAAACCATACACGAAAAGTTTGTACGTGTTCCTTTCCCGTTTTGACCCCAGTTCAGTTAACTTTAACTTTAATATCAAATAAATCTGGTCTATTTTTCTAATCAATGTATACGGCTAAACGTAACAATACAACAATAATGGGAACATAAGTGGTTGTTTTAGTTTTCACATATGAAAGTATTTAACCAACGTTGCTCGTGTTCGAACGCATATACACTAAAAATTGCCTCATTATTAATACCGTACACAAGCGAGGACTCTGAGTCTGAGCTTCATCGGATTCAGCAATGCCGCATGAGAAACAGCTCGCGAGAAGCTATTCTGCAATCATGAAAATGCAAGCTACCGATGGTGGGTGCCGTAGGTTATCTTCACGGGTTCAGCAGGTTTTGAGATATTTGAGAAAGTGCACTTTGGTCGTAAACCTGATTACAAAACCATCACAAATAGACGGGCTAGTAGGAATCGACGATTCTCCCATGAGCTCAGTGTTGCGATAATCTCAGTGTTTGTCTGTCCGAGGAAATAACAAAAATAATGGTCTTTAAAGCCATAAGCATTGACAGTGACTAACATTTTTACTCACTGAAAAAGTTAAAACGGAAAATAAAAATGCGTGAGCAGCACAAGTAAAGAATCAATTTGTAGAATCAAACAAAGACCTCAAAAGGCAAGATTTCGAAAAATGCAATGAAGACAACTTTTCCACCCGTATTTTTTCACTTTGTTTTTTCACTTCAACTAATTGTGAAAAACTGTATCAACTGTCACCTCTTTAACTTTAACGGGTTTTACTTTTTAGTCGTTTTGGGATTTATTTCGTCACGCAAAGGAATTTAACATCATTATTAAATGTCTATTATCCGTTGCTACTGTTGCTTTTAACTGCGCAATGGAGGGAGAGAAGAAACAAGCAAACTACGTCTCACGTGCTGCCATTTTTTTGGAACCGTCATATGGTACGACAGCTTCAAAATTATGCGTAAAATTAGGGTACTATTAAAGTTTTTGGAAAATGAGGCACTAACTAGACAAACACAACACATGCACGCAAACAAAGGAAGCATCATTTCTTGTGTTGCACTAAGATCAAGGCCGACTGAGATGTGCTGCATGATTCCCGAAAAGCATTTAGCCAGTCACTAGACAATACTGATGTATTCTGATGTCAAAAGCATTTTAGATGTTTCAAAGTTTGATCCCTATGATATCTTCGCTTGGTGTATGTAAACACACAAAGTACACATGCGTTATTCGTTGACTCAGTCATGATCATGCTAATTATAGTCGAAATACGTGGAACATGTTTGGCAGCATGTTTTGACCGGCAACACTACACAATCATTGCCGTAATAATTTCTACCATGGCAATTGGCGTTGTGCAGGAAAGCCAACTATGTCCGAAACCTAACCATTTAAGTTGAATCAAAAGAAAAAAATCCGTATTCAATAAATTATGGTGCAATTAAACATGAGACTGGCATTATAGTACATGTATAATTCTGCCTAAAATGATAGTATATACGGGACGGAAAGCCAATGGGCTCGAGATTGGTTTAATAAATACGGACGCAAACCTATTTACGTTGCCTTTTGGACTTATATGTCAGACTGCCTCAGCGGGGAATCGAACCCGGGACCATTGAAATCAGAGGCCAAGGTCCTACCGCTAAGCCATACCGACACGGCCAAAAGGAAACATCCATAGGCAGCATTGGACGTTTCCTTTTGGCCGTGTCAGTATGGCTTAGCGGTAGGACCTTGGCCTCTGATTTCAAAGGTCCCGGGTTCGATTCCCCGCTGAGGCAGTCTGACATATAAGTCCAAAAGGCAAC
Organism: Lithobius niger; assembly: GCA_023313725.1. Lineage (NCBI taxonomy): Eukaryota > Metazoa > Arthropoda > Chilopoda > Lithobiomorpha > Lithobiidae > Lithobius > Lithobius niger. Next base: position 11,154 of record JAHWFP010128045.1, on the reverse strand, counting down.
GTAAATAGGTTTGCATCCGTATTTATTAAAATGATAGTATATTCATAATTATGGCACGTCTGGCAACATTGCTGGGTCACTTTCCTTTGGGTGAAGTAGAACACCCAAATGGAACATCCAACCGAATCACAGGAAGGGGAGAGTTGCCTCGAGAAGGCTTAGTTTGATTGTGTAACTCTTATATCAGTGAACGGTTACTTCGCAAATTATAGTTGTATTTTAAAGGCGCGTTTATCAAATGATCTCGCGTCTCATTCTCGCAGTTAGAAGCTGGAAATAATTCAACAAGCATCGGTTTTCCCTGCCGATTCGTAACGAATCATTCAATAACAAGAGTTTAGATTAGTGGGAAATTGTTTCGTCTTAACTGCACTTTGTGAGGATAGCACAATCTCCCGTGTACTTCATGTCCACACCCATGAGAAACTTTTAGGAAGGGGTGCCCCCTGAAATCTGTCCAAAAAACAACATGGCGGCCATTTTTGTTTTTAAAATGGCCGCTATACAATACACCTTTCATATAATCCTGATTACATCCATTTATCATAATTATAATTGATACCGCGTCACTTTAAAGATGTAACATGCGGTGAATTGAAGAAGAAATCATGGGGCTACATCGTAGATAAACATTTTTAGCTTATCCCCTAATTACGATAATCCGTTCTAATTACCCTCATTCGAAAATATAAATATCCATCTGTGATCTAAGCCTAATTACATCCATTTATCTTAATTAGAACGGCTACTGCAGCAGTTTGAAGATGTAACTTGTGGTAAAAAGACGCAAAAAGCACACCACTACATTGGAGATAAACTGCCATAGCTTAGCTCCTATTTACAATAAAACGTTTTAATTGGCCTTGTTCCAAAATAAACTTCTCCATCTTTCATCTCAGCTTACTTATAGCTATTTATCTTAATTAGAACGGCTACTGCAGCAATTGAAAGTTGCAATTTACGATGAATGGGAAGAAAAATGCAGTACTACAGCATAGAAACATCCACAACTTAGTTCCTAATTCCCAACACAGTACACTACGGATTTTACCTGGTGTTTGCAAGGTACTAGTCATTCATTACAAATGAACTCACCTTTTTGAGGAATAATTAAAATCTGCCTCTACTCTATCAGTATAACTTAAAATTACGAAAACACTTGAATTTTGCCCCATTTTGGCCACCATTTTGGATATCTCCTTGAGCATTTTTTTGAATTCGGCACATTTAAAACCTAAAAATCGACACTAAACTTACAAACATCAGTAAGATATTCAAATTTTTGTATTGTACAGTGGCCATTTTAAAAACAAAATGGCCGCCATGTTGGTTTTTGGACAGGTTTCAGGGGGCACTCCTTCCTAAATGTTTATAATGGGTGTGGACATGAAGTACACCAGAGATGATGTTATCCTCACCAAGTGCAGTTTTTTTGTGCATACACCTAGGACTATTATGGATATCAACGTAGCGTTGTTACCACGGTAACGACACCTCCGTCGGCAACGTGACTCGCAACTCATGCATCATCGAGAATACAAGGCGAAGTTTCCTTTTTTGACTCGTCATGAATCATCTGTAACAACAATGAACCAACGCAAACAACAAATAGCGATGCACCAATTTACGTAAATAACTTGGTTAGCTAAAGTCTACCAGAAAAAGAAAACTTGGTTAAGCCTACCTGCGCATGGCAGATTTTTTTTTCTTTTTTGCTATTACGATGTAAAATAAATACAGATGCAAACCTATTTACGTTGCCTTAAGTACTTTATGCCAGACTGCCTGTGCGGGGAATCGAATTCACGACCTTTGAGACCAAGCCTTTGAGTACGCCTCAGCGGAGGACCTCGGCCTTTGGTTTCAAAGATCGCGGGTTCGATTCCCCGCTCAGGCAGCCTAACATAAAGTCCAAAAGGTATCGTAAATAGGTTTGCATCTGTATTTGATTCTTGAGCCGTCGGCTTTCCGTTCTAATTTATTATGTAACTAGGAAACAGCAGAAAATATTGTCCAACCGTCAAACATTAGTTAGCTTATAGAACAAGGACAACTAAGGTAAACCCTTTATTAAAATAATCGACCTTTATTTTTTAATTCCCCTAAATTAATAAAGACGATTAAAATTTGTTGTACACAGCGTTTTATGCAATAAAATGAAAGAATTAGAGATTTACCAATTTAGTACCAATTCTCGTCACCAGATGCCGTTGTTAGCACACTGCAGTTTAAATAACCCTTACATATTTCAGCTATCACATCTTTGCCTTTTTTTTTATCAAATGTTTGTGCTTTTCAGGAAAAAAAAACTTTAAAATATACGCTACACGATAAATCCGTTATGACGCACTTACTTTGCTAACAACGGCATCTGTTGGCACGAATTGGTACTAAAATTGGCAAATCTCAATTTTTTTTTATTGTTATTTAAGGCTTATATACATAACGGATTTTAATTGATCTTTTAAATTTGAGAGTAAAAAAAAAAGGACCTATAATAATAATAATAAACGAGTGCAATAATCTTATTTTACCTTTGAAGTAAGATTTGAATTTGCTCTCGTTACCCGAATGAGTCGCTAAAATCACGAAACTTGAATGGAAACGGAACTATTAACAAGTAGGAAATTTCCCGCCAGCGTTGGTGTGAGAGTATTTACAGCCTGTGGTGGAATGTGTTAGACTGACTGCAGACCATTACTCTCACCCCCCACCTCTCCCCTTCCCCGTGCGTTCCGTTCACCGCCCCCACTTCTCTAATGGCATTTGGGGTGATGACTCACCCCTAACCCTCACCCCAACCCTCCAGCATTCTGATACATCAAGCCCAAAACCTATAGAAAATCGATAGCAGGAGCGTAGCAAGAGATTGAGTTGGACCACACTCACGCCGACTTCCCATTTTAACTCATCGGGAGTTCATCCACAAGGGTGAGTTGGGGGATCAGGGTGGGGGCTTGTTGTGCTAGCGTCTCTTTTGGCGGTCACGACGTTACTCGATCATGGCTATTGCCCGTGAAATTACAAAAAATAATATTTTTTAATTGTTGATACTTTTCTTGGCTATATTAAAGGCGCCGGTTCAGCATTTCGATAGCATTGCTCATATTCTAAACACAGCATCCCCGTTCCAGATTCTCCGTCATCCAATAGGCTTATATGGGTCACGTGATCTCGTTTTAGTTATGAAAATTTGCGACGCTGCTGCGAAGTGTTGTTTCCCTTTTTTTTTTAAATTTACCGCTATTTTCTTTATATTGCTCGAAGATTCTACGGTGATGCATCTAGGAGTTGAAAAGGTGACAAAGGCGCCTTTAAGCGTTATTTTAAGGTTTGTCCAACACGTAGTAAATCCGCTGTGTCGCTTTTTCAGTCGTTTTAGGCCTTACACACAAGACCAACTGAGATATTAGCTGAGTTCCTCGCTCTCCTCCATGCCGTTAGCTTGGTGCTTTTCTGTTTTCACTTAGTGACAGACACGCTCGAAGTCGTCCAGTACCGTACGGCCCGAGAACCCAACGAAATTTGTATCTGAACTAAGTGAATGCGGAAGAAGCCCTCAGTATGCGCCAGATCTCGGAATTTAATCGTCCTGCTTTGTTATTCTTCCGCTGTTTATAAACTTTAGCAGGTAGCTGAGTAAACTACGAATTTTTCTGCACAAATTTTGTTCAGGTAAATATCTCCTTTGGCTCATACGGCGTACGGTACTGGACGAGTCCTGATGTGTCTGTCACTAACTAATTCCGGAAGAGCACAAAGCTTAAATAAATACGGATGCAAACCTATTTACGGTTGCCTTTTGGACTTATATGTCAGCCTGCCTGAGCGGGGAATCAAAAACACGACCTTTGGTATTGATTCCCCGCTCAGGCAGTCTGACCGAGGCCCAGGTCCTACCGCTGAGCCTTACTGACACGGCCAAAAGGAAACGTCCACAGGCAGCATTTAACACGCACACATACACATTAAACATACACTTTTCCAATCGCCACTGGAGGGACGTTTGAATGCGCGCCATACACCAGTAAAATCGAAAGGAACACACAAGAAAGCGTGAAACAATTGGTTATACAGGATGGAAAAGCCTAAGCTGCTCGGCCAGGAGGGGAGCGAGGAACGCAGCTACTACCTCAGTTTACCTTGCTAACGTATAAAGCATTAGTAAAATCACACCAAAGATGGCGGGGTTTGTCTGCCCATTCTACATTATGATCGTTTGCTAATAATTTCACGTTAACGTGCGTTATAAATGTTTGGAGTCGATTCGAATTTATTTTCGGCTGGGTCACCGACTAGCAGGGTCTAAACACCTGACCCTATACGTTTGACCCGGTGTTCCAGCCTGACCCAATATGAACACTGGAAATGTCTTTCAATTAACGGTTTAAGATTTGTGGGGAAATTGTACTCTGCAGTGTCATTTCTCCTACTTCTGGCTCTTCTTCCTTCCGGGGGCTTAGGAAATCTTGTAGTTGCCATTCTGCTTAATTAAAAATGTTGCAGCGTTTAACAACGAGTTCTTGTAACCCCTGAATGTGAGGAGTTGTTGTTTGTTTGTACGGAGCACAAACCCAAATTGGGTTATCTGTCCCACGACGATGAGAGGAACAATTTAGGTGGTGAAATCCAAAGCGGAAAACCCTAAATGTGAGATTCAGTTGCCAACAATGCTCCAAGTCTTCGGCCGAAGCTTTTCAAACTGCCATTGATATATTTTTGCCTTCACTTTTACTTCCTTTGTAGATCTCTCTATTTCTTTGTTACAAATTGCCCCCCTTTTATATTTCATTGTTGCAAGCCGCAGCGTATGTATTGTATGAATGTATGTATTGCTCCTATGGCGTTAGGGCCGATTAGTCTCTCGTAATAAATTCAAATTCAATTCCGCCAGCACTCTTTACAATGCTGTTTTAATAGCCTGTATCCCTCCGCTCCCGTTTTTACTCACTTGATGAGTTTAGGCGTTTTCCTCTCTACCAACAATACTAAGCCTATGCCGCCATATTTCCTTGCCGCCATTAGGCCCACTGTAGTTTCGGGTTTGATGCCACTGTTTTCACGATGACAGTTGCGTGAAGCATATTGTGCAAACTTACATTGATTTCTGTGTATCAGAGAATGATCCACGAGGGTGTATGCACTGTCGTCTATCGTATGCTGATTGTTAATCAGAGACGAGAGGAGGAATCAAGACTTGGACACAGAAAAAAGATGGACTGCCTACTCCCTACATGAATAAACAGTTGGGCCAATAGCTTCGGCTCCACTTTTGTTTAAAGGTGAATATGGCCCAGGAACAGACAGTCTGAAGATCCATATAGGACCTCTTCAACTCTCTCTCACTGCACAACCAAGGAAGCGTTGACGCCTCTTGTAACAAGAAGGTCCGCGAAAGGAACGTAAATCATACTCTGCCACCGTAAAGAGAAAACGAAATGTTGCGGATAGGTAGAAACCCTGCAGCCTCCTGACTTCATGACTTCTAGATCCGAAAGCCCAAGATTACAAATAACACCGTATTGGTTCCTGACAAGATCGTTGATAGATGTATTCAATGCTTGCATTATGGGTGTGCGCTTTTTTTTTTGTTTTAGAAAACAGAAGGGCTTCTGATTACATATAATTTTGCATTTGGACATCAGGAAACTCCCCTATCCATGAGAAATGCCCCCAAAAAATGTAATTTTAACCGTACACGATTTTACATTATTTTTTTTTTAGGATTGATTAATTTTCGGATTATTTAACTTCATCGTTACTTTATAGTTATTCTTGGCATCATGGCTACGTCTTTCTTTAATTGGTTGTGTTGTTTACACAATACGCAAACAAGTCTTAACTCAATCCTCTCCTTAATAGGAGCTGGCAGCTTTAATTTCACCAAACTATCATTAAAATTTAATGGCGTAACTTAAAATTTCCATTCTTGGAGTTTCGTCAACAAGGCTTCATAAATAACCAATGAGGCAACGTTTGCTTCAATCCCACCAATTAAAATTTATACTGATTATCTTCGTGACATTTTTTTTTTATGTTTCATAATTCGAAAGGCGATCTATCACGTCGACCGATCTGCTTTGAAGACGGCTTGACATTTTGGGGGGGAGTTACAACTGCCGTTTCCACACCCACTACATTGCAGAAGTAGTATAATTATTTATACTTGAGATCTTAATCTTTAGTGGCAGATGAAATATGAATATACCATCAAGACGGGGGTGTGGTGCTTGATGACGTGTCTTATGGTGAGCTAGCTCCACGTTAAGCCCAATATGGACGTCAGATCACAGTGTGTGAGTGCACGTAAACAAACCCCACTTTAAGGCGGTGCTTCGGAAAACTTACTAGTCGCACGTTCAGGCTTAGTTTAATGTGGGCGTCACAAAAACTTACGTCACCCTGACAAGTTTTTTTTTTAATGAATGAAGACGGAAAAACCAAACTTCGTTTCTGTACCATTGGACTATGTTGTCATTTGGGAAGGCCATTGGTAATTTTCAATGGAAACGTGGACAAATAACACACCAGCGGAAAAGTCTTAAACCAGAGAATAGAAAAGCTTATCTCCCCCTTACCAAATAACAAATCCACTGACCTGTTATTTGGTCAAGTCACGAGATCTGACAAAATAATATACCAGATAAAAAAAATACCTGCTGATAGGCGGATAAGACATCAAAACGAACAGCAAATTTTAATTTTCGGCACGCATTTGATACCCTGGTCACACAATAAAACCGTTACAATACACTAGTAAAACCCCTACGAAGCGGGGCTGGCTAATATGTGCCATTCTAATCGCCAATTGACATACAGTGAACGTCTCAGAGGGTTTAATCTTACTACACTTTGTGACTTTTTCTCGCCTACCATATTCAGACTAGATGTCTCAACATCATGGCTTTTCCCTTTTTCATACAACCTTAATCGACAACACTTACTTCACTTTCAGGGTCACGCATCTAGTCAGGATTGTTTCTTTACACTTTACAGAATGTGTTCCCTCTTGGAACTCCTAACCTGAGCACATCGTCTCTGCTCCAATAATGAACAGGGCTAGGCTTGATGTTAGGATTCGGTAATTCTGTTTTTTCTTGGAGGGTGTGGGAGCACACTTAAGCCAATAGCCTTGGCGCCGTCACATTCTATTCATTTTTTTTTTTTTTTTTTACAATTTTGTATCTTATATAGTTGTTGATTCCACCACAATCACCTAATGAGCAAGGCTACCAAAGTAAAATTTAGGTTGTGTGCATTGCCTGGCCATGCCGAATGGCGACAAGGGGAAGGTGGGTAAGCATATCAATTAGCAGTGTAAACCCTTCACATGCAGTATTTTTGGTGACCTCGTTCCATTGTAAGTTATCTTTAAAAAAAAAAAGGCGTGTGCTTAGAGTAGATTTCCTTTTGGAATTACCTTTATACAAGCAGCATAAATTGATTTGGGGCAAGGTGGCATTAAAGCATAACCATAAAACCAAAAGGGGTGATATCATACAAAAACCCCATAAGGGTAAAAGTACCCATCAAGTTTTCTCCACAGTGACATCAAAACTAAAATGGCTGCCACCAAGTTCCCCGTCCCAACCCTGATCACTCAATCTTAACTGACACGTCGGTGACTGTAAGTTAAACTTGAGTGATCACGGTGCGTGCCACAAACTTGGAGACACCCCTTACGGCTCCGATATTACTACTTTCATGGCGAAAACTTGGTGGGTTCCATTACCCGAATGGTGTTTTTGTATGATCTCATATGCCAGAGGTCGCGGGTTCGAACCTGACCTCAGCCATTTTCCTGATTTCTCGTGTTCAATTGATTGTTGCATGTAAAATAACAAAGGGATTTCCGGTTGAAGTTACCTAGCAAAATTGTTTTTCTCTTTTTCTGGCGCCATGGGAGCGCATCAAATGTCCTAAAGTGCAAACTGATTATCAACAATGTCTTTCCGTCCCTCGTTAGTTTCCAAATTCTGAAAAGCAACAGAATATGAAGCAAATGACAGATTTTCAGACTGGGAATATAACGAGTGGTTGAGAAATATTTATGATAGCAAACTTCCAAGAATTAATTTATTTTTTACGATAACGCAGTTTTCGGTTATCACGTGGATCAATATTCCAGCTTAAATAGCTAATATCTAAAATAATTTCTGTATTCTATTAATTTGAAACTTTACCGTCGAGTCACGCTAAAACACATCGCAGACTGTATAATTTATAATAAAAAATTCATTAATGCTACGTGACACTAAAAAGAGAGCGAAAAAAAAACGCCACAAAAAATAATAAAAGCCCACGACCAATAACAGTTTCCAACCTTAAAATAATCCAAAATGCCGGCCACAGCGACACCCTTTCCCCTATAGGTCTGCGTTTACTGAAAAAAAAAAATCATCGCGTGTCTAAATAATGAAAAAGAAAACAATAAACAGAAGTGGGGCGCGTAAAGGGTTTCCATTTAGATCCAATTTAGCCGGGAGCGAAGCCAGGCGGCATCTTGCTTTTATCTCATATCTCTGATCATCATCGCTGATCGAATCTAGATGGTTGCGGCACAGCTGCGCTTAAGCCTAACAAGCCAGCCACGCTCCTTTATCTAGCATCAGATACCAAGAGACGCTCCGTTCCCTCGCTCTCCTTCAAGTCCGCCCCCGCTCGCATCCACACACCTGTTGTCTCGCACGATTGTCGGCCATGTTCCCACTGGTAGGCATGTCACGTTTACTACATCGAACGCGTAGGTTAGTAAATACTAAAAGTGAAAATTCCTACGATAAGAGAATTAATCGAGCAGCCCGTGTTTCACCATAGGGTTATAACTCCTACTGTGGCAATGCAAGGCCTTAGGGTGCAGGCTACGTAGGGAGGCTAAATGACGAACGGGTAAAAACAAAAAAATTGCCGAATTGCTTCTATGTCATTGCTACATCCCTTGCTACATTTTCTCTGTTGAGTTCTTCCTCATTTACAATAAATGTTGGAAGATTTCGTTTCACTTTAATAACAAAAACGAACAGCAGACCACCACGAACATGTTTTTTTTTTGACAGTTTTGTTTGATTTGTCAAGGAAAACCGAATGGAATGATAACTCGCATGTCTACCAACTACCTGCACACCAAATTTCAGTACGATTGGACCATTCTGCTAGGTGGCGTTACGTACCTAGTGACACAAGCGCTTAATTTCTAACAGAATATATATATATATATGAATATATATATACATATATATATAACTTTGCGGACCGTTTTGCCGACTGACCAAACATGGAAGGAGTGTAGAACCTTTACCCACTCCCCTGTAGATCAACGCCGTCATGAAATTTAAGTCTATAATATCAAAGTAGGAATGGCAGAAAAGTTTAAAATCAAAGTAGGAACAGAATAAAACTTGAAAATCAAAGTAGGAATGGCAGAAAACTATAAAACCAAAGTAGGAACAGCAGAAAACTTTGAAGTTAAACTAGGAACAGTTAAAAAAAACTTTAAAATCAAAGCAGGAACGACAGAAAACTATAATAGTAAAGTAGGAATGGCAGAAAACTATAATATTAAAGTAGGAACGGCACAAAACTGTACCAAAGTAGGAATTGTAGAAAACTATAATATTAAAGTAGGAAGGGGAGAAAACTTTAAAATCAAAGTAGGAACGGCAGAAAAGTATAATATCGAAGTAGGAATGGCAGAAAACTAAGATCAAAATACGAATTGCAAACAACTTTAAAATCAAAGTAGGGACAGCATAAAACTACAAAATCAAATTAGAAAGGGCAGAAAACTATAACAGTAGGAATGGCAGAAAAGTCAAGTAGACAAAAGTCAAGTACTCGAAGTAGAAACTTCAAAAGACTTTAAAATCAAAGTAGGATGGCAACGAAAGGAATGATCACACAATTCTACGGCCACTACACTAAGAACCAAAATAAAATCACTTCATATATCGAGCCAGCGTACATCTTTTGGCCAGCGAAATTGGGTTCCATAAACCAACCCTTACATCGACGTTTTGCAGAAAAATTACGGAAGCAGAGCCGAACTACCGAAATGTGTTCCTCAATACACTGACAGCCTCCCAACTCCCCTCCTTCCAACTTGGACATCTCCCACATCATACATCTTTTAATTTCCGATACTCTCTTTTATCATTTACAGCCCGGATGATCCGGCAACAGTTAATCGCCGCCTAAAAGTCGTCCTTGTGGCAAACAATTTTCCTTACCTTTTTTATAGCCGTATGATTGACGACTTCTGGTTACCATGACAACAGAAAGCAAACGTCTAAAGGAATCGATTCCTGTCAACAAAAGCCCATCCCTCTTTCCCTCCGGCAACGAACTTAACACGTCACAATGGTTGGCTTCTTACATGCAGCACACAAAGGCTTAAAGCTTTTAGGGTACGTAACTGAATATAATCAATACTGACATTACGTGACGTTCAGCCGTGAACGTGAACGTAAAACCTAAAGGCTCTTTCCACGACCGCACAATAGACAGCAGTGGGCGTGACCGTAACGGGTGTGTTTCACGTAGCCGGGGAGTGATAAATGAACGTATACAAAATGGGAGTTAAAGTCGACACCAGTGCTAAATGCCACAGTGAGCACTTCCTAACTCGACAGAAAGATCACCACGGTCAGCACAGTTTAGTTCCTAAACCGCACGGTGAATTTTGCGATCCCTCACCAGACGTCACCGGTGAAGCATCGGACTCGCCGACTCCACGAGGCGGTTTTTTCCCGCTGATTCACCCAACTAAAGACGGCGGACCTGCACGCTAGGATTATTACGTGGAATTATAGTCGTACAGAAATTCCCTACAAAGCTAAAAAAACAAGTCACTCGACTATTAACTAATTAACGTATTTTTCGGCAGGTAGTTAACTTAAAAACTGCTTAGCAATGCCTTTGACAACGCACCTATAATGGTGAACACACTATGGTAAGCATTCGTTTTCCAGACACTTCTTTCCTGACATTGACCATCAGCTTCCAACGCATCCATCGCTCAGCTTACAGAGCTCCAAAATTACTGCGAATATGCTCAGCTTCCATCGCATAATGACCAAAATTACTAGGAATACGCTCAGCTAACATCGCATAATGATCAAAATTACTGGAAATACGCTCAGCTTTCATTGCTTAATG
>JAHWFP010128041.1:0-10158 GCA_023313725.1 Lithobius niger | reverse complement strand
AGAGGGTCAGATTTTCCATTGAAAGCAGCTTAGCTGGAATTCTTACATGAGTTAATTTTTGTCAGGTGGGTGCTTTTGTACCGCATTATTATTTTTCCCCAAGTACCTGAAATATGCCCAACTATGCTTCAAGATATAAGACACTGACGCTATGGCGTCGCGCTACAATGGTTTACAACCTCGACAATTGAATTGATGTGATGTTTGTTGAGATGATTGTAGCCTAACTTGGCGCGACACATTAGCGTGTGTCTAGATAGCATACCCGAACCCATGCATTCTGGGGAAGGGTAAGGCCCGTGAGGCTTGCCCAAGCCGCATCACACTTAAGGAGGCATTAACCGCTTGCTAAAGGTTATGTCGTAGTGGACAATTAAAATAAAAGAATTAGTGAAACTCGTTTAAATATTGAGACAGAAAAATTACAAAGCTGGGGGGCTATAGGTTTGGATTTTGCTATACAAAGGCGTATTTACTCATTTCCGATGGAAATATTCATATGAAAGTGCATGCAGGCCGGGTCATGAGAGGCACTGATTGAGTGAGCGAAGCGAACGAAATTTAGCGTTTGTTAGCCAGTGTGCTCAAAAATACATAGACGGAACACACGTCTTCCACAACAATCCCATGACAGAACAAACCGTTTCAAAATTGCAAACGGGGCATCAAACACCACCCGTGCAGGCTTCAGTTAGTGTTTTTTATTGACGTGCTGCGTGTTTAAAAAGCAAGGTGCTATATATAAAGGTGTGTAAAGTATATCCACCCAAAACCAAAACTGGTATAAGAGAAGCCACCAAGTTTCCAACAAGGATCGGCCTTTGAAGGTAGTGATATCATTCAACCAGGGAACGGCCGCCAAGGTTAATCCTACCAGCTGAGTTAATTGCACCGACTAATAGTTCGATAGTTAAATGGAAACTAGAACATTGAATGTTCAAGTTTTCATTAAACGTCCAAAGTGTTATTCGGTGCGATTAAGTTGGCCAATAGGATTAACCTTTCTCTGGTTGAATGATGTCACTACTTACAAAGGCCAACCCTTTTTTGAAGCTTGGCGGCTTTTCTTGTACAAGTTTTGGTTTTGGGTGGATATCACAACTGTTATAGGCAGGCCTTGAAATGAAAGGTGTCGCAGCGCAATTTTCGCCACAAATTTAATCTTTATTTATGCAAAATTATTTTATGCAAAATAATTATGCAAAATGATTAAATAATGAATCGCAGATCAGCGCGAACTGTCTTAAACGAGATACCCTTCATGATCGTGATGGCTGACACGAAAATGCTAATCCCTCCCTCCCTCCCTTTAGCATTCTAGGAATGCGTTGGTTCTCCTGTCGCCCTCGGCATTTAATTGGCGGTCCCTTTGTTTCAGACACGCATCAAAATAGCCTTGGTGCGTTGGGTACCGTGGTGCTGCCGAAGCAGCCGTGGTCGTTAACATAGCAAAGTGTATGTGAAACAAAAAATGGCTATCGGTTTTTTTCAGTTGAAATAAAATTTAAAAAAATTTTTATATTTCTATACTGAATAAATTATTCTTTAAAAAATTTTTTCGTGACTGCTACGCAAATTTGTGTTTGGCTTCGCGTTACTGCTACGCAATTTTTCCGAGACAGTTCGAGCTCCATTCTGACACAATTGCTGTGAACGTAGAGAAAAGGTCACACCCGTCTTATCGCTCGCTACCTCTACTTGTTTTTCCTTGGGGGAATTTTACTTCTTAATTTTTGTATTGGTGATTTTCACATTTGCCATTGCCTAATTTGGCGTTACATCAGCAAAATTGACACCGTTTGGTTTACTGTTGTCCATGCTTAAGTTTCTTCAATCCCATTTGTGCGCACACTTGTTAACAAGCGCTGATTTTCGTCCCTTTGCTCACTCAAACAGCGCATCCCCCTTCAGTTGCTCCTCCTGAGGTTTATGTTAATCTACGCATTTAAACTGGAATTGCTCACTTAATCAGCGCATCCCCCCTACAGAAAGGCTGTTGAGAATTTTCTGAACTTTTGGTATCACAGAGAGGAGAATTTATTTATATTAAATTCTCTCTTGGCTTAGTGTCCCATCGTCTCGGCTGGGTGACCAAACCATTATCAATTCAGCTGTGCTTGGGTTCCCAGAGAACCCTCGTGAAACTTTCGTTGCTGGCCTCAGTTATTTTGTGTTTTTGCGTAGGCTTATCTCATTGGAAATAAGCCATTAGCGAATAATAAAGATTATGTCGCAGTGGACAATTAAAATGGGAGGAGTAGTGAAACTCGTTTAAATATTGAAAAAAAAAAAACGATAAAGCCGGCGGGCTAAAGGTTTGGACTTTGCTGTACAAAATCGTACAAATTTCCGGTGGAAATGTTCATATGAAAGTGCATGGACGCCGGTCAGGGGAGGCGCTGATTGAGTGAGCGAAGCGAACGAAATTCAGGGTTTGTTAGCCAGTGTGCTCAAAAATACATAGATGGGACACACGTCTTCTGGAACAAACCCATGACAGAGCAAATCGTCCCAACGTTGCAAACGGTGCATCAAACACCACCCGTGAATAGCACAGGCTTCAGCTAGTGTTCTTTGTTGACGTGCTGTGTGTTTAAAAAGCAAGGTGCTATACAGGGTGGTGCACAAAAAACTGGCGACCAACATTTATTTACTAAGTCCAACTCTTCTAGTTAGCACCCCTCAGTACCAGGAGAGGAAGTAATCTAATGAAACGGGGAAGATTTGTTCTTTCCTGGTTCTGAGGGGTGCTAATTAGAAAAAACGTTGTTGGGTCATCAGTTTTTTGTTTAAAAAGTGCTTACGTTTCATTCAAGTGGTTTGACCCGGATTTGTAACTAGATCATTACCATACCGCCTTTACCGATATGTCCATTGTTCACACTTGGGTCACATCTGTTCAGTGAAATGTAATCGCATAAAGGGTCACTTCCTGAACTACATTATTTCTAGTGTATGATTCGCTGATGGCTTATTTCCAATTTACTTCTATGTTATTTACAGCAATTTTGTCTTTATTTATTTTTTATAGGCGTATGTCATGGTGTGAAATAGGTTAACTGCCCTTTACAAATTCCTTCAACATAAGTAGTAACTTCTGACATTGATTAACCCTCTTGACCAACACCCAGAAGGGAGCCGGGGGGGGGGGGGGAGCTTTTCAAAATCACACGTGTACATTGCTCGACGGTGAGATTCGATCGTGAATCATCTTGGCCCCGAGTCCAAACCCCTAATAATTGCTTCCTTTTGAGGGGGGGGTTATCCATCCTGAATGTTATTGGTGTCGATGTCAAGTGGGATAAGTCTATCCTCCTGTCCTGGATTTATTTTTTATTTTTGTAGGAGGTATGGTTTGTTTACCATCTCCGTAATGTGTGGAGCAGTGGTAGCCCGGACTTTTCCACTGTGACTGAGGTTGGCACTAATAACCTAGCTAATGTCATTAAGGCTAAATGTCCAACCCCTTCCCGTCCCCCGAACAATTCTTTTGTGCTACTCAGTTTCGAAACACAGCCTCGAAACTCGCGTTCATTGCTTGGCCTACTTGTGTTGTCTTCTTGATTAGGTGTATGTCATTGTGTGGAACAGGCTTGGGTAACTGAATAAAGTAATTGTGTAATTTAGTGTAATTAATTGTAATTCTACTGCAATTCTAAAGGGGAAAAAAACATCAGAAAAATAATTGTAATTTCTGGTCAGATAATTATATATTTGAAATTATATTTTTTCCAACGTCGGACTACCCCTCCCCCTCACCGATAACGAAACAATTCGGGAAAATTACGTGTGGGTTGAAAGATTAGTCGTATTTTGTCCGAAAATATTTAATTTTTTTTTTGTGTGTGGCTTCTTACCCCATTCAGAGAAATTTTGCTTGGTAAAAACAGGAGCTTGTGTAACGTCACACATTTTGTAACCCCCCCCCCTCCTCCTTGCGAAAGATTACATGTACGACCCTTGTACTTTTCTGATACTGGATTGCTTTTTTTTCAAGTCAGAGGTTGTAATTCAGCGATTGTAATCGATTGGGAAAGGACTAAAGCAATTGTAACTAAATTACGGGCCGTTGGAATTGTAATTTTAATTAATTACATTTAAAAAGTAACAGCATAATAGTCAACTCCCAGAGGTCACAATGCATTGAATAGCAGCATTATCTGTACACAACAAGTACAGCCTTTAGGTTTTCACAGTCAATATTTATGTGAATTATCAGTAACTGTTGACGGCTCTGTCGCCACGCTTATTCCCCCTCCATGCAGTAAAAATAAAGCTATCACATTTGTGGGGGGGAAAAAAGGTCATATTTCGTCAATGGAGAATCGTAAAAGGAGGCTTTTTACATGTATGGGCTAGTCCATTGTGTGTGGGTAATGGGGTAAAATGAGAAAGAAGAGGCATAAATCTGCCCTCTCTCCACCTTCCCTACCGCAAAAGCGTGGCAATTTCTTCCAAGGGTTTGCTACTTTATTGCTACCATTTCTTCCCAGATATGTCAGATAAGCATACAATGCACATACATAATATTACAGCGTAGATTTCTGAGAAACCTGAAGTAAGGGAGGGAACGGTTTTTAAATCGGGGATAGTTGATGGCTGTACTGATCCCGGGATCGTGGCTGGGATCGTGCTAGACTTTTGGCAGAAGAGCAATCGCGGAACCGAATAAAAGCTGTGCAGAAAAGCGATAACTAGATTAAGGATTTCACACCGGGTGAAACTTTTTTCCTTTTAGCCTGTTTTTCTTTCCTCTCACCCCTTTTTTTTCCCCCGCTCATGTTCATCAATGGTTTCGCTCGTCGTTCTCTGCCAGCAAAATCTGTCTTGGCACCAATCATTTTCCCCGGCTATCTCTACAGGGGTGTAATGGCTTGGCTCTTTCACCAACTTCGCGTAATGGCGCGGGATGGGGCTAATGTCTTAGTTAATGATAAATGTGAATAACTAGGTAGTTAATTTTTTCTCTTTTTTTTTTATCCCATGTTAGTGTTTGTTTGTCTGTCTGCACGATAACTTTTAAACTTTTTTTTGTTCGATTCATGCCAAATTTTCGACCCATATTCTCTGTCGTATTTGTTGTTTTAATACATCCCCTTCTACTAGGTTTGTAGCTCTTGAAATTTGTTGGACGCCTAGAGGGTTTTTCCAGCTATGTTCGCACCGAGTTTGAAGTGTCCAGGACGTTTGGTTTAGGATTGGAAAACTCGAAACCTCTGAAAGAGCACTGGGCGTCAAAAGTTGGGATAATTTCCTAATACGTGTAGAGGTCTGAAAATTAAGTCCATAAATTGTTGAATTTAGGCAAGTGGTTTTGAAAAGTTTGCCGGACTCTCAAATATAAAAGCTGATCGGGCATCCGGCAACCTGGGAAATATTGAGTAGAAGTAGTAAGTCTGTCTCCGGTACCGTGTTCGCACTATACCACACGCCATGGCTGTTTGCTGTGACGTGCATAGCACGTGACTGGGTTAGTCCAATCAGACGGCCAAACAGCCGTTGTTCTCGTTCGTCATTGGCTAACTCATGGTGACGTCACGGCAAACAGCTATTGCGAATGGTTTAGGAACCAGTTATCGAGCTAGCTGCTGAACTGGAGGTAAAAAATAAACGGTGTCTTTAATCAAGCTACTGCTGCTAGAGCAGATTTGTTAGGCCCTAAAAAAAGAGTTGTTTGTCCAATTCGTCCAATTCCTTAGCTTTGAACCATACAGGGTGTCCACAAATTATTAACCCCGTAAAGAAATTAAAAAAAAAAAAAGAAAACAGATAATTGAAAAACTGTAAAGTGACAACTGTTTCATTAACTCAGAAAGTTTTTTACAAAATATCTGATGAAGATGGCCTCATAATAAACCTTCACATGCGCCCCTTTTGTTGCTTGGAAAATATCCAGCCGAAAATCGATTTATCGCCAAACGTTTTTAAGCATATCTACTGATACCGTTTTTGTTACCCTGGTTTTTCTTGAGGAGCTTTATAAAGGACAAAGTGTCCGCAAGAAAGGTATAACTTGTGTGAAGGAATTACGGAACAAGATAACCCAGGATAAAAACGATATCAGTAGACATGCGTAAAAAAAAGTTTGGGAGAAATCGATTTACGATTCGATATTCTCCGAGCAACAAAAGGGGCACATGTGGAGGTTTATTATGAGGCCACCATCACCAGGAATTTTGTAAAAAAACAAAAAACTTTTTGATTTAATAAACAGTTGGCACTTTAGTTTTTTAATACCTGTGTTCGTTTTTTTTATTTAATTTAATTTCTTTATGCGGTGAATAATTTGTGGACACCCTGCATAGTAAGGTTGTAAATCGGACGAAAAACGTCCACTTGTTGAAATTGCAGCAGCTTCCAGCAATCCAAAACATTGAGCATTTTTAAGTCGAAAAAATCCGCTCTAACAGCATTGCCTTGACAAACTATGGAAATGTGTTTACCTCTGCTTATCTCCAGTGCCCCTTGCAGCTAGCTCAACGACTGGCTCGAGATACTAACTCCGCAGTGAATAAGGCGTCATTGTCACTGTTCTATTCATAAATTGATATGTAGAAAAAATGAATTTGTAGGCAGGTTGCTATTAGTAAAAAAGTTGTTTCCTGATAAAAACAAGGCCCAACAATTGGCACAAACGAAGCAAAATTTTAATTTTCAACATGATTATCCATGTTATCCATGTACACAAAAACTGATGATGAAAACGCAATAACACACAGAAAAAACCGTGGCGCTAAAAGTGCGATGGCCTGTAACAGTCAGCCATTTTGGAATGACTGACTGTTACAGGCCAGCTCTCTTTTAGTTCCACGGTTTTTTTTTTGTGTGTTATTGTGTTTTCATCATCATTTTTGTGAACAAGACATGGTTAATCATGTTGAAAATTAAATTTTTGATTCGTTTGTGGCAATTGTGGGCCTTGTTTTTATCAGGAAACAACTTTTTACGAATCATAAATTGATGTTTAATCTATTAAGATACACAAAATGACAGGTGAAAGCATGTGCTTCATGTGCTTCAAATTGATGGTTGAAGACCATTGGAACTAAAAATTCAACCAGTATGTTAATCTCCTAAGATTAGGATACTGGTTAATTGTTATTATTGTTGTAGTCTGAGATTTGCTTCTGCCGTGTAAAATAAAGTAAAAAAAAATCACGTCATGCAAGGTGAATGCAAGAATTCGTTTTTAAATCCTCAGTTCAATTACATATTACGGTTAGATTACTGCAGACTAACCTGTTCTATGGTAATTATATAACAGAGCAATAAATAGTGATCTTGCTGGTAATGTGATCTAGGATTATTTGGTGTTTGGGCGGATGCGATACAGATGGCTGATGGCTGTACAACTCATGTGAGAGGGCTCGTGGCATGACTGTAGCGCCAGAATAAAAACAATGGCAGTTGTTCGAGCTACGACCGACAGACAGTTAGGGGACATTTTGTAGTGCAGGCAACATAGCTGCTCCTCATTTGGCTCACGCTTCAGCAGGTCTACACGAGATCTAGTCTCTCTTAGATAAAATGTTCGTTTAGGCTTATGGAAAAAAATTCAATGGGGCGCCATTCGTTGCCGTTTTCTTTTTCGAGTAATTCGTGACCAACTGATCCTAGCCGATATTATCGCAACTGGTAGGTTGCCGTTTGCAGATTCCGGTAAGGACTGCCAGGCAAGCATCACTTCGTTGGCACCATTTTACGTGCCGTGTGACGCTATTGTTTCCGTGAGGGTGCTATGAGTGTGCGAAACTGTCTCCATACATCAATCGCCGTGAAAGACGCATCCTCCCAAACGACTAATAATCCTAGATGTGTTCTTTGCTCTCCAGGAACCGTCGCATTCAGTGCCAGCCTGGTTATTTTGAGAGACTACCATCCTCCGTCGGTGGCTACGGGTATTTTGGTCAAGTCTGTACCTTGGTCCCTGCAAGGGTGATGTTTCTCAGTCCGCATCCCCATATTTGTCCCTACCCTTACTACATTTATTTCTCCTTTGAAACCGGTTCAATCGAGGGACCGAGAAAACAGTGCGAAGGGTAAAATCTGGCGAACGCCTGGAAATTTCCAAACCTCATCGGACACCAAGTTAACCGACAGTAGCCCTGACCGGCACTGACTTACGGGGACTTTGCTGGCACTTACTTCCATGGTCCCCCGTCCAGCCACCGGCCACACAAGTTCCATCATACAATACCTCTCAAGTAAGGTGACTGATGGATTAAAGACAGTTTTCCCTCCTTACAGTTACAGAAGCGCAAGTGCTGTGAAAGAAGTTATTCTTTGGTGAACTAGCCTAACATTTTATGAAATGACGCTGAAACAGAAGTCGTAAGAGCAGATAGGTTGTTGACAGTTTTTAAATTCCTATTTTTATTTTTAATGTATGTCCTTATTTTAAAAGTTGAATGTTTTTAAGCAATCGGGGGGGGGGGGGGGGGGGGGTTTATTTTCACTTACGGCTAATTGAAAAATTAAAGCCTTGTGAAATACCGTATGAAATGCTAATGCAAAGTTGATTGTGTGTTGTAATTAGGAACTTGCGTAGTAAATTTTATATAACGAGAAAGAAAGTATTCAACAGGCACTAGATGCTAAAAATTGTCTTCAGAATATTTCCATATTTCAGTCAGCAGAAGCTGTAGTAGCTGCGCTCGGTTGCAGGACGATTTTTGAATCCTATCGAGACATTTTTTAAGAGTCCAGTCTTGAGGAGGGAGTTGCTGGATGCCATTAGTTTATGAAGTTATGCGTTCTTTATGTGGTTACTTTACGACATCAGCCTGGAATGAAACCCTTCATTTATGCAACCCTTTATCTGCTTCACATGCAAGCCTTTGTTTGTGTTGTCACTTTAGGGCCACAACAATGCAACATCTACGTGATGTGCAAGCCTTTGTTTGTTTTGTCACTTTAGGGCCACTACATCGGCTTAGCATGTAAAGCTTTCTTTGTGTGGTCACTTTAGGGCCATGACATATGCTTGTCTTGCAAGCATTTCATTGTGTGGTCATTTTAGGGCCATGACATCTGCTTGGCTTCAAGCATTTCTTTGTGTGGTCATTTTAGGGCCATGACATCTGCGTAGAATGTAAGGCTTTCTTTGTGTGGTCACCTTAGGGCCATGCATCTGCTTGGCTTGCAAGCATTTCTTTGTGTGGTCACTTTAGGGCCGCAATGTGTGCTTAGCATGTTAACCTTTTTTTTCTCTGTGGTAACTTTAGGGCCAAGACATTTGCTTGGCTTGCAAGCATCTCGTTGTGTGGTCACTTTAGGGCCACATGTGTGCTTAGCATGTAAGCCTCTTTTTGTGTGGTCACTTTAGGCCCAAGACATCTGCATGCTTGGCTTGCAAACATTTCTGTGCGTGGTCACTTTAGGGCCACGACGTCTGCTTGGCATGCTAGCTAGGTAGGAATGTTTAAACTGGTGAAATCTTGAATTTGAAAAGGATGGCTGTGCGGGCGTGTGTGTAACGTCCCTTCTTGCTTTCGTGTCTAGAATTTATTGTTAAAGTTTTGCCTGACCTTTTAGTTAAACCTGTGTACGGTATTCGGCAAAAATCATCTTAAAGTTAGGCCTTTTATCTTTGCATTTAATTTTGTTAAATGGTGTGTGTTGCCCCGTGTATTAAGTTTTTCTTGAGAGTATCTATGGCGTATGCTGGATTGGAATGTCATTACGAACTGAGGGTCCAGCATAATAGATGTAAAAATCAAATGCACAATAGGGAGCATTACACAGAAGTCTTATGTATAAAGAATGTGCCTGAAGCAATTTTGTGATATCATAAGCTTTGTGCTCCATATTTAATTAAAGATGGGAAAGGAAGACTTAGCGAAAGAAATGAGTTGCCTTAGCTTGTGGGCTCGTTTCTAAGCCATCCCCTTTTGGCCTTTTGGTCGGCACGCAAATAGACGAGAGTTGTGTGGCCAAATCCAATATCGAGGCCAGACAATCAATGAAAGGAACGAAAGGCAAACCGGAAAGCCAGAAGTGGTTCAGTTGACAGAACGGATTGGCCAAGGAAAGTTTTATTTATGAAGCACTAGGCCTGGTTTTTTTTTTTTTTACTTTGGTTGTATGTGGATACTGTAAGGAAGCAAGTCCCCAAACAGAACGTGGAATGCTCTATCAGGTTAAAATTTATGAAATTGC
>JAHWFP010128029.1:0-13770 GCA_023313725.1 Lithobius niger | reverse complement strand
CCAGAGTAAACTAAGCATGATAGGAAAAAATGAAAGTACCAATACGTAGCCCATTTTATTGTTTATAAAAACACTCACAAGCTCAATACTCAGTGTTCAGTCCATTGACGTCACGAACAGATTGAAGACGAGCAGAGGAATGGCAAAAGTGACTCAAAAAGATCCGTGTTGAACTCCATTTTCTGAATGTGTGTGTGAAAATTTTGGATCCATCTTGAAGGACAATGTTGAAAAAAGGATGTTTACTGAATTTCTAGCAACTCGATTTAGTCGTACTAAGATGGGAGGAGCATTTTGATGCTGTGCTTCGTGAAATGGAGTTCAAAGCAGATGTGGAGTGCGCTGCAGTGCAGCATCTTCCAGGGGAAGCCGTCGTGTGTTTTGTTTTTTTAATAGCTCCGCTCACAGGGTGCGCATGGACTTGTAGTTGGGCTTAAAATGCGCGTGGGGGATGAGACCTACCCGGACACCAAGTTTCATGATGCCGACACTTCTGGTTTTGGAGTTATTACTAAATAACCGCACAGCCGCAACCAACACGGATATTATTTGTGAGTCACTTTTACCTTCCTACCCTGCTCGTCTTCAATCTGTTCGTGACGCCAATGGAGTGAACACTGAATATTGAGCTTGTGAGTTTAAACCCACAATAAAATGGGCTACCCCTATTGGTACTTTCATTTTTTTCCCTTTCATGCTTAGTTTACTCTGCGGGCGGGGGCCCCCCCCCCGCTATCATTGTTTGGAACCCTGTATACGTACTAGCTTTTAATTCAAAATAATTATTTTCCTGATGTTGTATTAGGTTACGTGTCAGGTGAATTTGATTGAATGCCATAAAAATCCTGTTGAGACTGTTTTACAATTTTACTGTTACGAAGTCAGAAAACTGATTAACTAATCATCCTGGCAGACTTACACAGTTAAAAAAAAAAACTTTGCCAGTACGTAACTATTTTTTAGTGGAATCAAGTTCGTATTGCAGTTCTACTGAACTACATGGCACTGATGCTCCCACTGCACTTATTCTCTCCTATTCGTACTAGAGGCCGTATGGGAGTGCACAAGTGCTGTGCACGTGCAGTAAACACGTGCAGTAGAGAGCAGGCAAATGCAGTAAGTCGGCATATAAAGCAAGTATAGCTGCCATTTTTTGAGAATTAGCCACCATTTTGTTTTGTGGGCTTTCTGACGTGTGAGCATGTGACACGGTTTGTTATTTCCTTTGATATTAGGAGAATTAAATTCGCTCAATAATTAATTGAGATACATCACATGTATGTTGTATTTCAAATATGTTTTTTTTTGTTGTTATTGTGTTAGATTTATTTTGACGTTAAAAAGGTTAAAACCCTGCAGTAATTAGCTCTGATATAACTTTGCCTAAATATGGCTGCCATTTTGGAAAAATTAGCCGCCATTTTGTTTGTTATTGCATTATCTCTATTTCGTCATTTCCTTTCATGTTGTTTCTGGCGTCTGAAGAACTTCTCAAGCTCACGTCTCGACGGCCGACGCCAGGCGTTCCTGTGAGACGCTCCCAGGCAAACGCGGGTGGCCGTGAGCGAGAGATTCCCAGAATCGAAGAGTGCTTGCCAGTAAAGTGGCCTACAACGGAAAGACGGGCATGTTTTATCTCTAGCGTGGGTTTCGGAGCTCAAAGTCCGCGGAAACGGAAGCCATTAGCGGGGCTCGCGTCACTGCCAAGTACGGATCAGGCGAAGATGATGGACCAGTTTTGACTTGTCACCTCCCAGCTTCCGTCCACGTCCATTAAAAATGCGACCCTAGAATTTTTTAGTACCACGCGGTAAAGCTGTAAACTTTTTTTTTTTTATTCTATGAAGAAGCAATGACGCCAGATAGAGCAGTGACAATAGAGCAGTGACACGACGTAGTATTATTGTATATAACTCTATGCTGGAGCCTTAATGGGTTAGCTGCAAGGGGCGAAACAGAAGGGCGTCATAGCCGATGCTGTTTAGAGTGATTTCTTAGACCTAAAACGCGCGGTTTTTGTTGTTGGAGAAAACAACGTTATTTTAAGCCTAAGAAATCCGCTCTTCCGTTGTTTTTCCCCTCATTTTTATGTAGTGTACCTTGTAGTTATGCCCTCCAAAACCCGTACTGGTGCCAATATGGCGGCAAATGTCACTGCTATATAACGTCATATTTTTTTTTTATATAACAATGCTGGAGCCATTAACTGGGTTAGCTGCAAGGGGCACTGGAGGGGGAAAAGAACAGCGTCTAACTGAAGCCAATGCTGTTATAGTGGTTTTCCCAGGCTTAAAACGCTCGATTTTTGTCGATTTATTGGCAGTTGCTTAACTATTTAACAAGTGGAATCTTTTCTTTTCCGATTACATACCTCGAAGCATTAGGGATTGGAGAAATTTTTTTAAGGCTAAGAATCCGCTCTCAAAGCACTGCATTGATTAGAAGTGCCATTGTTTTGCCCTCCTTTTAATCTAGTGCACCTTGTAGTTATCCCTTCAGATGCTAGCTCGTAGCCAATATGGCGTTATAGTCGCTGCTCTACATTCGCAACGGAGCCCCCATCTGGAGTCTGTCGTTGAGCTAGCTGCAAGGGGCACTGGAGATAAAAAAAATCAATAGCATCTTAGTCAAGCAATACTGTGCACGAGCGGATTTCTTAGGCCTATAAATGCGCGATTTTTTTTAATTTGTTGGCTGCTGCTCGGCTACAATTTTCAGCAAAACGGATCTAAACTTTTCCAATTTACCGCTTTCTACGTTTCGCAACGTGAAGCCCCAACCAGACAGAAGAAATTTTGATGCGAAGCGACGCGTTACTACGTGCCTTCAAGATCAAAATTGTTGTAAGAGTATATGGTTGGTGTTGCGTTAATGAGTCGATTTTGATGGCTTTCTTATACCATACTGCTTCACGTTGCAGCCGCGAGCAGATAATCGGCCCAAACCTGACCTAACCAGACTGGCTGTTCGCGGCTACACGGCAGTATGGTGTAAAAAAAGACTTCAATATGGGTTCTTAAACACAATACCAACCATACGATTGCAGGAATTTTGACCTTATTGGCACGTAGTGATGCATAGTTTCGCACGAAATTGTCTTCTGTCTGTTTAGAGCCTGGCTGCTCGCGGCTATACTTGACATCGCATGATGGTTTACCGAAGACGTCAAAAATTGCGCTCACTGCTTGAGTGCAGCAATTTTGACCTTGTAGGCACGTAGTAACGCATCGCTTCGCACGACATTCTCTTCCGTCTGGACAGGGTTTTACACATTTCACAGTTGGCTCTTCTTACGTGTGCGAAAATTACAGAAATCTCGAAAATTGCAGCAGCTACCATCAAATAAATTTTTTTTTTAAATCGCGCATTTTTAGGTCTCAAAAATCCGCTTTAATATCACTGGCTCGACTAAAAGACGTCATTTTTTTATATCTCAATTTTTATAGTGCCCCTTGCAGCCTAACATTCACGCTGCTCTTTCGCATACGATGAAGAAAGTGTATAGTTGCCATGGTAATAACCCTTTCGGGATACCTAGCTCCAGGAGCTTGTGGGAGTGGCCATGTTGTAACTATACTGATTCGTATTCCATCCTTTGTGCACAAGGCCGCCTGGGAGAAAAGCTGTGGGTTTCTTGTTCAGGTCGCATACTTTTTTGTTCGTAAACAGTTCAGATAGGCAGGCCGGATCTCGCTACGAAACTTCGTTACTTAGCACCCACTAGTGGTAATTATGTGTAAATTGACTTTATTAGGTTATAGAGTTAGGTTAGGTTGGGTTACGTTAAGCTAAGTTAGGTAAGTGACTTAAGTCGGATTAAACGCTTTTTTTTCTGTACGCTGCTGGGCTGCATGAAGAGCTATGTAGCGAGTTTTGCTAAACTGTTTACGAAACAAAATTATGCGTCCAGGTCAGTGTCGATTCAATATCGCCAGAGTTAAATCTTATTTTACTAAAACAACGCTAAAAGGCAGTCAACTTTCCGGTATGCGTGTCAACTGGCGTTGAATCCACATGATGAGACATGCGATTTTTACCCCAATCGGCCTTGGCTTGAAGAAGCCGTCTCTTTACGCGCTTCAAATAATTCATTCAACGTTATTGCATGCGGGGCCGCCACACCGCGTGGACTAATCGTAGCGCCTATTCATTGGGTTAAAACTTACACCCTAATACTTTATTCCAGAAAATAACTGAGATTTAGAATGAGATGAGAGATGAAACATGCGGTAGTATTAGGGACCAGTCATTATTTATCGGCAAAACGAGGCCGGATGAAATTGTGGGGGTCACGAATTTTTTGTACCTCTCGAGGGGGGGGGTCAAACATTTTCCAGGTCTCGTCTAGAGGGAGGAGGTCACAAAAAATACGACCAGATATAACAAAAAGTTAATTTTGGACTTCAAAAGTGGCACTTTCAGCAGTCACAATTTCCAAAAACGCCTCAGCTTCTGGGGGGGGGGGGTTATACAAGGCATACCAGCTTCTGATGTGAGTAGCTATAGGTACCAATACTACAAGTAGGCCAGTAAACTCTGTAGCCTTGATTCCTGGTTTCTGGGCTGCTTCTGTCTATCAGGTGCTGACTACGTTACGGATGTGGTCATGCAAGCAAACAGTGTGTTTATCAATCAGTACCTTCCTAAAGCACCGAACAGAGAGAACAGAACGCACCACTGTTAGAGACAGTTTGGCTCCAAACTTGATGTCGCGCGTGCGCAGTGATGTTACGTCAGCCGTTCAGTACCTTCCTAAACTACAATACAGCTCAACAAGCTCAGCAGAGTATTCGATACGTCATACCATCACCGCGACCAGACCTGGCTAATGGATTTGACCAGGATTGGCTAATAGATGTGACCAGGCGAGAGCAACGCCAAATTACGAACCATCTCAGGGAGGTGGTTTGCTGGGGTGGAGGTTTGAGCATGCGCGAGGTAACAGTTTTGACGAAACAGATTCATCGCTGACGATGTTGACGTCAATCAAGCCGCATCAACACAGATATTAGGCAGGGAATGAGCCAAACTGTCACCAACAATTGTGCGTTTGGTTCGGTCTGTTTGGTCGTTTAGGAAGGTACCGATATATTGTATGAAACTCGATACAAGATGGGTGTAAGGAACATCGGTGGTGTTTTATAGAACATTTTTAACCCAACGTGTCGTTTCGTTAAAAACGAGGCACAGTTTTCCTTACAACTAATGGTAACCCGTCGGTAATTTGCTACAGCACTAATCTTGGCTTCAAGAAATCATCTGCAGACAGTCTCAATAGGCATACGAAAAGCCCATTTTTTTGGGACAGGTCACATTATTTTTGGACCTTGAGTTGCGGGGGGGGTTCAACATTTCTGTCAGGGTCTCCTCGAAAATATGGTGGTCACATTTTCATTTCCTCCGCCCCCCCTCTCCTCCTTCCCACTAGCCATAAATAATGAACGGTCCCTCATCATTGCCACTCCGTCGAGTCTTAAGGGTTCCCCTTTATCCCTTTACTCCTAACCATCTCCATTTTCGTTTGCTTAAATACGTGTTAGTTGTTAGTCGGTGCGAATAAATTGGCGAATGTTTAGGTGTGTTGATATCACTCCTTTGAAGGGCCGAACCATTCGGAACTTGCCGTTTTTTTTTTTTTTTTTTTTTTTCAATTTTGGTTTTTGATATGATTTTTCTATTTCTGGAAAGACAGCCGCAAGATTCCTAAAGTGTATTAGGCCTACGTAAAAAATCTGTTAAATGTTGGCAATAAAAACATTACCTCACCGAAGAGTGGGTAAAATCCCGTTAAATGTATACGGCGTATCATATCGGTGTATGGTTTTGCATATGCTGGCTTCTGATTTAAACAGGTTTTAGATAAACCCAGAATAAGATAATCTAAATTCTATTTCAATTGAAATCTCAATTGATCTTCTATCTTCTAATCTTCTAATACATGAAATTAGACAAATGCGTGAAAATACCGTTGTTGAAAAAAAAACTTTTGCAACATGTCTGTTCACGATAACATCACAAACAGGACGGAAAGCCAAGAAGGCTCGAAAAGTGAAAAATAAATACGGATGCAAACCTATTTACGTTGCTTTTTGGACTTAAATGTCAGACTTGTGACACTTGCGGCCGTGTCAGTATAGCTGAGCGGTAAGCATTTCAGGCTTTAACCTTTTATGTCCAAAAGGCAACGTAAATAGGTTTGCATCCGTATTTATTGACCTGTACTGTTCAATTCGTTTTAAATTTGTTGCACGGACTCCTTTATTTGTGGATTTAAGTTCGTTAAATCAGTAAAACTTGGTTTTGGGGCTTTTGACCCTCAAATATGCGAAATTAATCGGAACATTTCAGGGAAATTATCAGAATGTTTTTATAGTCTCAACAACTAAACAATTTCGACACCTAAAATGTTGTTATTGCTAAGCATTATTGCTGCTGGTCTTCAGGAAACCGAGCACTTCCACCATCCGTACTTCTTCATTTTTCCATTTTCCCTCTGCTCTAGGGAACATTCCCGTGGCAATGGATGATTGGGGGTGTGGCACCTACAGCGGATACGTCACAGCCCGTGCTCACCATATATTCTCATCGAACGACTGCCCGTAGCAACCTGACCAAGCCACAATGAGCCAACTATAATTGAATCTAATACATCCATCTATATAACCAACGCGCTTCTCTCCGCATGGCTCGGCATACCACCCTCCTCCCACGTACCCCCCCCCCCCCCCCCCGTCCTTTCCTCCCCCAAGTATAAGCTATCACTCGCCTGTATAATCAACAGGTGCGTCATTAGCGCGGCCACGCTCCGACAAGGTGAGAAAACAGTGGCTGGCAGCAGGGATGTTTTGCCTTGGGAAGGGAACGCTGTTCGCTGTGAACCCCAGGTGCATTTTCCCAAATGTTTCAGACCGTTCTCTGGAAAGTTCTGCGGAAGAAGACGAATTAGGGTGAGGAGAATGTAATCATGTTTAAGATTCCGTGGAACAGAATTTTTACAGACGCGGGCGGCTAGGTTGGGGGGAGGAGGTGGGGGGGGGGAGGAGGTAGGGGGGGAGGTATTTCGGACTTACTTAAACCTGTGAAAAAATTACGTGTGAAACATTTCTTTAAGACGTCAAGGAATTAAATGAAACTGGTTGGTCTCGGTAGCAAGACGAGACGACACATAAGTAATTTCTCGGTTTCATCCCATTTAGTGTGGTAAATAAATGTTTTCTTTGGGGGCAACTAATTTTAAGCCCCCCTTCCTTTACTACCCCCCCCCCCCCCCGCTAGAAAATGTATTATCACTTTAGTTTTATTGTATCATAATTTTTCTTGCTTTACGTATTGTATGCCTTGATCAAAAATAAGTTATTATGAAGAAAATACAGAATAAATATATCTTTCGAAGGATTTTTGCCCCCCCCCCCTCCTACCTTCCCGATATTTATGCCAGTCACTGATCTCTTTCGAGAAAGTTACGCTAGGGCGTCATCAATTATAATATCAACAAGATAGAACGAAGCGATTGCAAATAACCCGTGTTGCATTGGAGACAGTGTTATGGCTCATCTTTTCGGTTGTATCGTCCATTTACATTCGTAACCCGTCGATAGATGGCGTTGACGACGGTTTACTAACGATGCGGCAGATTTTCGCGCTTCGGAACTACTGGTGCATAAACAGGGTCTGCCGCTCACACCGCCTGTACTGCCAGCGTCGCAATTCTTAAGTTGGAATTAAGCATCAAATTTGGTGTCCAGTTGAAAATTAATGCTGGCAGCAATTTGAGCGTGTATTACATCCATCTCGATAATTTTACTAACGATGTGGAAGATTTTCGCGCTTCCGAAACTACTGGAGAATAAACAGGTGAGCCCCTCACACCAACTGTGCATTTTGTCACCTTGATTATTCCTCAACAACATGCCCGATTTTTTATTTTCTTTGTTAAAACCACCTTTGGTTGCAACGCTATCCATGTACAAAATCTGGCTAAAATTGATGCAGTGGTTTTTTCGTGATCTGGGCTACCTATACGTAAAGGCTTAACGCTCGGTTTCACGTAGCATGCTAGACGTTGCGCTGAACTGAAAGCACGAAGAACGAAAAACCCCAATCGTAGCATTGATTAATGTTAGCGGGATGCACAAAAACGTGATATCTTCTCATTATTAGATTTACCGGTGTTGCAGCGCTAAACGAACATTATTTTACGGCAATGGTGACTATTCTTGAAGTCTTCGGATGATTTACTACTACGTCAGTGGATCGTTTAACACATTTTTAATGAGAATTGAAAACGCCGTAGCATATTATACAGTACACGTACCTTGGTTGTTCTTCTGCTTGAAATTCATGAAATTAAACCTCCGGAGGCTTTGTTTTGTCGTCGAGTGAACAAAGAGGTACGTAGCGTGAAGCCATTGTTGTTAAAGTTTAATTAGTTGGTGTCAATGCAGTGTTTTAAGTTTAAAATCCGCGTATCACGTGTCACACGTACCTTTCACAGTTCAGTCCGCTTGTTAGAGCAGTTCATTTTTGGGGTGTAAGTAGCGCGACTGGTGGCAGAATCGGTGGCTAACTGGACGACGCGTCGAATTTCTAACGTTCAGCCTTTACGTATAGGTAGCCTTGTCGTGATGCTGATAAAATGGCTGCATTGGAGTGGATTCATAACCGGAGCTCCGCTCGGCCTTCGGCTTCTCTTCGCTACAACAATTATAGAAGAGTTAATAAATTTCGTGAGTAGGATATAAGAATAGCTTGATATCTTCCAGTTTATCGAAAATGACCTAAATTAATTTGACGTCATCGTGGCCATGCCACTTCCGAACCTTGAAAAGAACCTATCGTTCGAAGCTCGAGCCCATTGCGGGTGCAACAACTGCTCCCCAGTCAGAGCGACTAGGGGAGCAAAAACCGTTAAAAAAACAGCATTGTTTAAAAACGTTCCCGTTGGTTTGGTTGTTTTTTTTTTTACTTTTTGTCTTGAAAATGTTCACTTTTTCGCTTGTGCTTATTTTTCAGATGAAAATTTATTTTTAAGCATCTTTATTAATAAAATCGAGTTGTCGCGTAGGATGGACGGCAACGAGACGGCCGCCACAAGACGGCCGCAAGTAATTGATAGAGCACATATCCGTTTTCATTGTCGGTCGCTCGCCCTTTTTCTTTGCTACCGTGGGAAGAATGAGCCCGCTCGCCCTCTTGCTGATTTTTGAGGCTTCGTTTGTTTAATCCTCCCTTACAATGTCTCCAATGCCGATTTATTTATTTCCGGTGTACAAAGGCGTAATTATTTATTTCTGGTATACAAAGGCGTCTTTATTATTTCACATGCACAAAAGCGTATTTATTTATTTCACATGTACAAACGCGTATTCCAACCATTTTTGCAGGAAAGAATCATATGTAATGTAAGTGTATGGACTCCGGAACAAGGGATACACTGAATGAGGGAGTGAAGCAAACGAAAAACACCGTTTGCTAGACAGGGTACGCACAAACACATAGACGGGATACACGCATTCCGTAAAACACATGAGGAAGGAAATCGTCCCAGTGTTTTTAACGGTGCATCAAACACCACCCGTGCGTAGCACGGGCTTCCGCTAGTCTACATATATAATACGGAGCAGGCGGCCAAGTCACCGGCCACGCCATTCCGTCGTACAATCAAGTACCCCACCCTGTAGTGCCATCTGTTGACGGGATTCGCCTTCAAATTCGGGTTGGGACACTTTTCCAACGTCTTCAAAGAGATGGCGCCCTTTACGAAACCTGCCATGTCGCCGTCTATTGACGGCCTTTGACTACAAGTTCGGGTATAACACTTTTTCCAAAGTCGGCGAAGAGATGGCGCCATTTATCGGACCTACCGCACCGTTTTTGGGTTCGTATTTTGGTATTGTTGTGGTACCAAAGCGGCCAACAAAGTTTTAGTCGCGTGGACTGTGCCACTGTCGGCGTTTAAGCTAAAAAAAAAAAAAAACAACCCGTGTCTACTAAACCAGACAACTTTAAACCAAACGACGATTGGTTCTTATTTCGAGGCCCCCAATGGGCCTCGAAATTGGTAGCCTAATACGATGGAAAGGCGCAGTTATTTCCTAAATGTTTACTTCCAGAAAGGAGTTGAATTGTTTTTAAAAAGGGTTAAATGGTTTAACGAGCGTCAACCACTCCTGGTCATCTGCCCAAAGCCCTAAGGCCCTATGTCTGCAACAGCCAGATTCCCAGGCGGTCACCCACCCAAGTATCAATCCAGCCCAATGCTGCTTAATTTATGCTGCTGCTTAAATTGTTTTTAAGTGGGCGGCAATAATCGTTGCTTGCAACAATGTCACCATGCACGATGAATTTTTCAAAGGATTAACTTAAACATAGGGTTACTTGCTTACTGAATGCTGGATTTCTCAGGGCTTTTTTTTAGCCTTCAGTCAAACACACGCCAGCGACTTTTTCGGGGCTGCACCAAAGGGACAATACCACGGGGAGACGTTTTCGGGGAGGGGGAGGTGGGCAAGCGTGTATGGGGGGAGGGCAAGGGAATGTGCGGGAGCCATTCACATGTTCGGTCTTCGCTTTGATAAATTAAACCAAAGACCAAACACCTGGAGGGAGAGGGGGTGCGCAGCATGCGTACGGGCGCAACTAGTCTGTATACATAATACGCTTAGGTTGGGCAAGCATATTCATCATTATGCACTATAATGAAAGAGGGCGAGCGACCGACAATGTCAAACAAACGGGTGTGGCCTGTAACAATCAGTAACAATCGAAATATTGCTTTAATACTGCTACCTCTTAGAGCCGACGTGAAGAGTTTCAAAGTTGGTTCAGTAACAATCACTGCATGCACGAGCGTAGTTGGATTTATTGCGCTTGCTATAAGAACGGAGAAACGGGCAATTGAGCGTCCTCCATTGAAAAAAGACATTTACTTCCATAAAAAAAAACCAGCAGGGGTTAAAATGCAGGGGGTGCGGGACGAGAAAGGGGTTACGGGGGGGGGGGGAGGGGCATGGGGGAAAATGATACCGCAGGGAAGTTCGGAGGAGGAAGCAGGGGGCAGTCGGCACCCTTTTCATTCCATACTGCCCACTACAGTATTTCGTTCAGGTATGCGGGAACCGGCTAGACCGGCGTATGTTAAGCCGGGGGTAGAGCTAGTAATGGTTAAAACTCAACAATATAGTGCAAAAATTGTAGTAGGTATTTCATCTAGTCACGTGGCATTATTATAGACCGCCCGTTTTTCCACGCTATTGCTGGCCATTTCTGGTAGTTTGGACCAGACGCAACACGAATGATGTTTTTCGAATATATTTACTATTAATTATTATAACATAACATTAAGCAACAGAGCGCAATTTTTATTCTGCGCTGCTCTGGTCTCGCCAAGACATTTCAGGTGCATGGCGGCGTTCAAAACCTCATGATGAAATTCCCCGATTTTTTCCACGTTTTCCAGGCTAATATTGATATTTTTCCCTGATGTTTTTTTCGGTCTAAATTTCTAAGTTCAAACTTTTTTCCAATTTTTTTTTTCAGAAACTGAAAATGGGAAAACTAATTGACTGGAGTACGAAAAAGAGGTTCCTATTTTCGCTATAAATGAAAAAAAAAATGGTAAAAGGAAAGACTTCGAAAATTTTCAGTTTTTGTGATCTATTATGCATATTAAGGGGGAAGGGAGCCCAAGGGCTAAATTTGCCACCAGCTCCGCTTAACGAAGCCACGCTACTGTGACGATGACCAGCCGGGACTGAGGGTTCCGGAAAAAAAGGGGGATAGTCAAGATGGCATCACGTACTTCCCTGCGGCTTGAATATGTTATTATATATAATTGATATATATATAATATATAAACACATATATTTATACATATGGACTTAATTAAATTTTATTCATCAAGCATCCCGAAGATCATGTTGATCTTGTACGGGTTGCAAAATAATATACAGAATAATACAGATTACATCAAAGACACTTATGTTGTAAAATTCAGTAAAAAAATTAGTTTGACATATAATTTCTATAAATAAGCATTAAAATTATTTTCAACATATTCACATGTTTACAATCAGTTAGGAATTCATATTTGTGTTGTATAAACTACCAATACATTTTAACCATAAATTAACCACTGTTTTATTTCTTTTTTTGCATGTTTAAAACTGTCCAGCTTTAAAAGGTGTGAAGGAGTTTTATTAAAAAGTGTTGGTATATAATGATTTTGGCACATGGCACCATAACCATTTTTAATGAGTGGTATTTTAAATCTTATTGATTGATCCCTTAGAAAACCATTTTTAAAGGTGTCCTTAAGTTTGTAGTCAGACTTATAATAGTTATTTAAAATAAGTGTAATCCTTTAAATTTGTAACATTTAGTATTTTGTATTTTTTAATAAGATCAATTGTTGACTCATGCTTCCCGTTCCTGCCAAAAAGAATTTTAATTAATTTGTTTTGAGCTTTTTGTAATCTTTCCAGAAGGAAATCAGAAGCCTGGCCAAAAACCTCAATACCGTATCTGATTTCTCTGAACCAAAGCATCAAAAACAATTTTCTTACCTTTATCTTTAAGAATGGATTTAACTTTATAAATAATAGGCATAAGTTGTCTTGATTTTTTAATTATAGCATTAATGTGTAATTTATGTTTCCACCCCGTTTCAATAAAAAGACCAAGATATTTAGCATCATTAATTTTTAATGATAGTTTTGCATTTAATGGTTCCCTTATTGCAATCACAGTTATCATTATGTTATCAAGACGCGCAGGTGTTTAGGGTCCGAACATTTTTTTGAAGTGTTTTTTTTATTTATTCTGTAACTTACCTGTTGGACAGTGACTACTGGATAACTATTTTATTTTTTTAAAGGATTAACAAGCCTCATCAAATGCAAATCGCATTTTTATTTAAGCCTAATAAGCAGAAGAAAATATCGTGGCGAAGCGATGCGTTACTACGTGTCTACAAGGTCAAAATGGTTACAATCATAAGGTTGGTGCTGCGTTGACCGATCAATTTTTCACGTCTTTCTTACACCATCCCGTGTCATGTTGCAGCCGGGAGCAAGCAGTCTGGTTTGGCCTTTAACCGTCCAGTAATCATGTAGTTTGAAAGATTCCATTCTGTCTAATCTAGAATCCCAGACAAATAACAAAAAAAGTAAGTTTCTTCCAGTTGAGCCAACAAATTAAATCTAATCAAGACAAGCGAGTTATATGAAATGACCACGTTCACCTGTCGTTAAATTTAACGAGACTGGTTTAATTTTTAATGACCAACCACTTAGACAAACCTCTTGAAATCGAAAATAATAAAGAAAGAAGGAAGGTAGGTCACGTGGCCGAAGGGTTAAAGAGGAGAAAAAGGAAGAAAGGGAAAACAGTTAGGAAAGCAGGTGGAGTGGCTTGAGTGCACGTGGCACGAGGACTCTCCAAGTCCAAGTTCATTGTTTATTCCAGACGAGCAGTCGGCTGTCTGTGGCAATGGCAGACTGACAGGCGCTGTATCAAGGCTGGACACAGCCAACCTGTCAAGTTTAAAAAGTACATTTTACCCGAGGTGGTGGTGTACTAACAATGGAGCGGAAATGGTCGCGGTATGGTACACGTGTGACACGGCTGGAGTTAAAGGGGTACATACCGAACAACTAGCGAATACAGTGTTTGATGAAGGACGTTTGGGCAACTGCAAAACTGTAACTGTGTTGGTGCTAAATTTGAGTAAATATGTGAAAATTGCCAATATGCAATGCAAAGTTTGCTAAT
>JAHWFP010128015.1:361-17968 GCA_023313725.1 Lithobius niger | reverse complement strand
ACCACCCTCGAAGAACACAAAAAGGTCCTACACTTGAATTTTCGGTGGTTCGACAGACTAGCGGGAGTTTAAACATCAGGAAGAAAATCGGTGCTGTGATGCGATTTTTAATTTATTTTCGTGCACAACTTCTGATGAAGGTGAAAGGAGACTCACCGAAAATTCAAGTGTAGGACCTTTTTTGTGTTCTTCGAAGGTGGTAAATGTGTTTTTGTTGTGGTTTTTAAGATGCCTTTTAAATACCACTGTGACTACCGGTTGCCGGTGTTTTCGAGTCCCACCAAAATTTCGCACCTTGATTAGTGACGATCAAGGCACAAATTTGGTAAATAGCATACCATGTTCATTTAATTTCTGCGTTACCAAGTAAAACAATGAGCCTTTCGGCCTATCGTGTTTTAATGTATTTTATGATTTGAAAGGCTAAAAAAGAGGAAATCCGCCTAAAAGCGGAAGAATCTCATTCCAGTAGTAAGTAACTTTATAGTTTCTCTATAATTTTAGGTACCTTCTAGCATTTCATGGGAGCTTTAAAATTTATCAAATAAAATAATGTTTCACCCATGTAATTATACTGCTCGTGTTTATTAATCCACCGAAAACCAAAACTGACAACCCAAACGAAAACGGGAGCAGCGCGATTTTAAGAAACCAAAACGGGTATAAAAGAAGTCGCCAAGTTTCCAAACAGGGTCGTCAAGGTTAATCCTATTAGCCAGGTTAGTCGCATCGACGAATAAGTCGAAAGTTAAATGAAACTAGAATATTTGTACTGGCGGTAGCAATCGTCAAGTTTTCATTTAACGTCCAAAATATTATTCGGTGCGGTTAACTTGGCAGTAGTATTAACTTTGGCGGCCTTTCCCTGGTTGAATGATAACACTACCTTCAAAGCCAACCCTCTTTGAAAACTTGGTGGCGTCTCGTGCAGTTTTGCTTTTGAGTGGATATCATAATTTTCACACGAATGTTAACGTATAAAAGGCCTCACCATCGTATCTTCATCTCGACCACGACAAGACTAGAATTATAAACACAACTTCAAAAGGCAGATGTGTCTAAAGCTTCACAAATTCATGACATAGGCAAGCTGCTTGATTCTACAAGCAATTCTGACGCACTTTGTAGCACTTCGCATTTGCATCTCCCATAATATTTAATTTTTTTTCTACTGCTTCTTGTAGTAGTTTAAGTCCTTCATTTATTAAATTATGTCTTCTGCTAATTCAGACCTAATTCAGACCCAAAACAGGCAGAATAATTTGATTTTTAACTTTTTACTTTTTTCACTTTTTTTAAAATTTGAGTTTGGTTTTTTTTTTCATACCACCTATACCTATCGTATTTTTTACACTTTTCTTACATTTTTTAACTTTAGTAAATTTTCATTTTTCCACACTGGCAGCACCCCTGCAATCTGTGAATCACGGCAACATGGTGACCGGGAATGTTGTGGTCCTGGCGGCTCCACTCGAATTCGCATTTTTGTAGTGTTTTCTAGATGGTAGAGCATTCTGGATGGATGAGCATCTCCCCTTTCTTGAGCAACGCCAGAGCCAGAATTTATTTTAGATGGCCGAGTTACCTTTCTTTTCTCGGCCAAGCCTAAACTAGAATCAAGTTTTACTCGCTGGCGCTATAATTGTTTTTGGTTGGATCTGTGCCGTATTTTCTCATATCTACAAACTTGATTGCGGTGCGCTTAAGGCAACCATCGCACGGTTTGATACGAAAATCAAACATCCGAGATCATCTGCCTGTCGTGTGTTCATCAACAGGGGTTTTTACAGTGTGAAAACACTTCCAACTCGAGCAAACATTCTCCAAAATGTTCTAAATTGGACATACTTCGTCGAAGAACAAAGTACACTTTCATGAGTGTATGACTGGTGGCAATGCCTGCTGGGATGTGAGCACTGAGCAGAGATGCAGAAGCTTAACATGTAACGCCCTAAGCCCGTAGTAGATTGTGAGTCATGTCGATTGCTGATTAAAAGTTGATTGCAGAACAGCTTCATTGGAGCTTGAATCCATTATTTCCATCACAGATAGGGATGGTGGAGATGATGGAGCACATGAGAGAAAATTGTTCCGTTTTCAGGATGCAATGAATTTACGGGTTCTGCTGTGGGATGTTTGGTTCAGTGACGTTTTTCGTTATGTGAGACTTTTTTTTTTGGGGGGGGTGATGGTCCGTAAAAAGGGAGATTCTTTTCTTGATCAAGTATTGTCTTGTTGTTTCGAAAAGTTGGCGTAGCTTTTGTTTCCTTTTCCCCTTCGGGTTGATTGGCTTCTGTCCCCAAGCTGGAGTCTCTAACTTATGATTTTCTTATTTTCTTGGTCTTTGCTTGAGATGGTTATGGCTTTGTGGTGAAGTTGAAAGCAAACCCTTTAGCTTTGATTCTACATGAAAGACAAGGTAGTGACCTGGTTCTGGTGTTCGAGTTTTGCTTCATATTTGGTGCGGCAGGCATGAAAAATTCATTGTAGTCGTATTGCCAGATTGATTGCGACGAAAACTTTTCTTGTGGCAAATTGGCGGTTACAGATAGCCAGACCTTCGTTTGGACATCATTGGTGGGTAATGGCTTCTTGGTTATAGTCGTTGATGAATCCGATGCTTGGCCAAGAGGAATGTTGGGCGTTGACGGAGTCACGGCTTCTGGCGAGAAATATCGAGGATCAATCGAGGCTTTTCGGTTGCGTGGAGGAGCCCCACGTTTTCGGGCTCTTTCCATCTTTTTTCTTTTTTTTTTACCGGCTTGTGCAGTGATTTCCATCTTGTGATGGGAGAAAACTTTTGCCAATCATCTAGGTGGCATAAGATTGTTGGGAAGTGTGCATTTTTTGGAATGTTTTCTGCTTGCTAGGAAGTTTTCCTTGAGTTTTCTATTTTGATTGGTTAGCCTGTCATTTTGACAGTTTGCTACTTCGTCCGAACGTTTTCATGTGTTGCGGTTTGCTTGCTTCATGGCTTAAGATTTCTTGTTAGTCCGTTGGATCGTCGAAAAGGTTTTGTTTACTTGGTTTTTAGATTGCATGCTGCATGCTGATTGGCTTGATTGGTTATGGGGTTGACATCGTGTTTGCATGCTTGTACACTTAATTGCGTGTCTACATGGTGGATTGAGTGTTTCTTTCCTTGCTTGTGTGCTTGCGTTGCATGATAGCTTGTTTGCTTGTAAACTTGCTTTTGCCTGGTTGTTCGATGGTTTTCTTTCTGTTGTTAGTTTGTTTCTTTGGTTCCGTCCCTTCATGCGTGTTTGCATGTGCGCATTTTTTTTTTGTTCACCTTTTGGCTTGTTTGGTTGCTTGCTTGTTCGTTTGCGTTTTGCTTGCTTGCTTGATCCGTTGCTTGCTCGAATTTCTTATTTGGTGATTTGTTTTCGGCAGGTTTTCTTGTGTCTTTGCTTCAGTGTGTCTTTGCCGCCGCTTGCTTGTTGATTGGTTCTATTCAAACACCCAAGTTTGAATTCTTGGTTGGGTAGGGAGTGAGGTAGAATCAATTGTAGACTCCATTGAGATTCGAAGGGGGGGGGGGGGTGATGGAACGCAAACTGTCCCCTTTCTCTCTTCCTTAATCATTTGAGTAGAAGGGTCGATGTGACGAGTTTTCGTGAAGCTGAAGATTGTCTTGAATATGATGAGATCTGGAGGGGGGAGGGGGAAGAGAGATTGCGTACAATTTCTTCCTCTTTTCCCCTTTTTTGGGAGTTCCTTAGTCTGTGTCTAGGGATTTGTGATGAGATAAGAAGCTGAAGATTGTGTTGACTTGTAGTTGTTCTGCTGTTGTTCTTGGTATGTTGTTTGATTCGGAAACGGGTTAAGGTAATTTTCGGTGTCTGCATGTATGAAAAGCATTGTTCATGAATTCTTTGTTCTTTAGGAGGAAGAATGATCGAATCGTGTGATCCGGATTGCAAGAGATTTTCTGTCTTCGTTTGAGAAAGAGGCGATATGTTTGCGAGTTGGCTCGCTTGTTTGTCTGCTTGTTACTTGGCTATGAGCTGGCTTGTTTGCTTCTTTGCTTGTTTGTTTGTTTGCTAGTTTGTTTGCTTGCTTGCAAATGGCTTGGTTGCTTCTTTAATTGCTTGTTTCTTTGGCTGTTTACATGTTGGCTTGCTTGTATATCTGCTTGCATGTCTTCTTGCTTGTTTGGCTTGTTTGTTTTGTCTTGTTTCCATGGGAGGGATAGTGGACGGAGCTCAAGGTTTCCCGGTGGAAGCTGTGAGTGAGTCGTGCATGACGAGGCGAAGCGGTCCAACGGTTGTCAGGTAGGCAAGAGCGCAGCTGTGGTCGGGCGAAGGCGTAGGTGGCAGATGCGAGGACGCCGGATGAGAAGTTCGAGAGACGGAAGGCATCAATCCAGATATGGCGAAGCAGCCTTGGCAGAGCCAGCGGCATAGCCGAAGCTGGACAGGAGAAGTGAAGCGACCGTCACGGTTGATGGAGGAAAAAAAGATGGCAGCCGCTCGAACGAGCCTGTGATATATAGACAAGGAGTGCGTCACACATGCGCACTGGGTTGCGAGAGTGGGTGGATCTAAAGAATCAAGAAATCTCCAGGAGAAAGCATCCCTCAGGAAAGGAATGCAATTCACACAATCGCCGTTTTTGTCCGATGCTCCAGGTATGCCTGACATTTTCTCAGGGACGATAATTGTGACCAAGTTTGCTTTATATCAAGTAACCGCTATGTTGTTGGAGATATTTCACGATATCATTAATGGATGTAATGATTGTTGTTTTGTATGTTGCACGATATGCTAGCGTCACCATCATTAAAGTTGCAATGACAGACTCGTGAATACTTGTCGTTGCCCTTAAACACGACGGTTTCAGCTGCTGAAGAACTGGAAAAGTGGTTTCGTTTTAGTTGTACGCAGTGGGCAGAAATCATTTCAATGTGTTGAGTGTGGAAAGGCGTTTACGCACAAGTCTAATTTTATGAAGCACGCCCTTGCAAACATTAAGAAACCGGTTCAATGTGAAAAGATTTTTTTGAACAAATTTTATTTAACGTGACACGCAGTTATACGCCGCTGAAAGAAATCGTTTAAGTGTGTTGAATGTGGAACGGCATTTGACAAGAAGAGTGGTCTATCGCTGCATGCAATTATACAGTGGTTAGAAGCCATTTAAATGTATCAAGTGTGGACAGGCTTTTGCTCACAAGCGCACGCACTTGTTCGTAGACAGCTGGAAGAAACAGTTTGAATGTGTTGAGCGCAGATAGGCTGTGGCGGCACAGTAAACTTTAACAGCGCGTGCATTTGTACACAGTGGAAAGAAAATGTTTGAATGTGATGATTGTGGAAAGGCTTTTTTTGCGCACAAGTCTCATTTACCAAAAAAAAATATCGCTTGCTCGCATCAATTTTTTTACAGTAGCCTACTCCCTAGAACCACTCGATTAAAGACGCCTAGTCTTTTCTCATTGACCTGTGTTGATCATCGTGAACAATCGTCATGTTCTTTAATTAATCCCACATTAACCATTCTAATTAGGCTGACGTGAAGAAAATAGGCTATAACAAAGGGTAAAAAGGTTTGTGGAAGAGAGTTATTTTCAGTTGCAGACAGTTTAGCTGGCTATCAAAAGTGATTGCTTGCCAGCGGCCTTCCCAGACATACATTTGTGTACCCAGTTTGCCGCTAATTTGTCGCTCATCTCATTCTTCGATTGTTTATTTCTTTGAATATTTGACGACACAAATCACACTTTCACCACCAGCGTGGCAATTTAGTAGATCACTACAACATCAAAAGTTCACTTAAATTTTCGAAGAATTGTCTCCGTTCTCCTTCTTTGGAAGTTTGCTTAAAAAAAAGAGGCCTAACCTATGTGAGGTTGCAGTCGGTTTACCCAAATTGAAACTTCCCTCTAACATGTCACACCACTAATCTCTATGAGAGTATCTAAGTTCACTGTCCGATTTCCTTTTTGGCCAAGTCTGCGTGTAGGAAACTGTCTATTTGGTTTAAGATGGCAGTAGGGTTCATGAGGAGAATCTGGCCAGTAAGGTTCGTGAGGAGAATCTGGCCAGTAAGGTTCGTGATGAGAATCTGGCCAGTAGATTCGTGAGGAGAATCAGGTGATGAGAGAAGCTCGTGATTGCTAAGATTCCAATGCACGAAGGTGGGCTTCCTGATTAGTGATGAAATACATGAGGATGGAAGTGTTGGCAAAATCGATCTTATGCTTGAATCTCTTGTGGTGTTGTGCTATCCCATTACGGTAAGCTTCTCTCCTCATCGGCTTGCTCCCACGAGTTCTTTGATTCTGGAAAATAGTTGCCGCTTTTCCAGATTTATTTGAAGACAATTACTTGCCAGCAACTTGTTTAAACACGCAACTGCCTTACAAGCTCAGTAGGGACAGGTCGGTAACCAAAAATCTTTCCGATCACACAAACAACCGATCCCGCAATAACTTTCAGCTTTTTCATGTTTAAATTAAAAGCAGACGAAGCTACTTGGGGGAAAAAAAAAACCCAAGTAACCAGTTTCTGCTGAGAGGCGAGTTTAATAAGCTGCTGCGGGAAAAATGGTGTAGTCGGCCCTGCAAGTATCAGAGGCTACAGCTCCACGTCACATTCAAATAGCAGAGGAACGGTCACGAAAATGAAAGCGGTGATGTATAACCCGAAGAAGACAGTCGTTCTGAGCCCCTCCATCCCCAGAAAAACCAGACTGCCGAAAAGTTGCAAAGACATAGGGATGAATAATCTTTTCCCATTGAAATCTAAGCGTACAAGACATAAAGATGAACCAAATTTTTGAAGTAAGCGATGTGACATTTTTTAAGATGTAAAAAAAAAAAAACACCTGGTGCCCTTGTCACTTCCCACAAAGGACAATAACGGCATTTTTCCGAGTCTAACCTAAAGTAATACCATATTATAGTCAACATCACATTAAAAACAAAAATAAACAGACCTTTTCCCTCTTTGATGGCTTGGCGGTCTTGCTCCAGCTCCCGACGCTCGTCTTCAATCAGCAGCTTATTGAGCATAACAGCTTCTGAAGTCTCGTATTCTCTCTGAGCAAAATTAACCAAAAGAATTGTTACATGGGAACAGTACTTAATTATTTTCAACGGAATCTCAAAAATTCAACTTTTAACTTACCATGCTATGTTTCAGTAGCAGGCAGCGGTATTTACTCAAAATCTGATGAGCTTTCTCTACCAACTGCTCAGACACCGTGTCAAACAGATCGTCCGCTACAAACAAAAGCAGTCGACAACATTAATCTTAAAACACATAACAATAAATCTCAACATTTTGAATTAAAGCCATGCAAAGTTTTAAAAATGTCTCCAGCATCGACAAATCACTTAAAAAAATACGTATCATTTTACTGTCAGGGATTCGATTAAACTTTGCTTAACTATTAACCATTCCACCCACATTTCACCGATTTTGGCACTCCAGCGTATTAATCATTTCGACAAACGTTTTCAGTCAATTTTATCTCGTATGCAGTTACACAACTTAAACAGAAAACCACACCCCTATGAGGTCTATGTGCCTGACAAACATTTTCTACACTTTTTGTTCCATAGGAATTTTTAAGTCCCAATATCACAGCTTTACTGATGACTAATTGGTGCATCATTGATACAAACCCGATATTTACTAATTGTTAAAAAATGACGAGGTTGGCACCGTCACTCAGTCCGTGAAAACAAAGATTTTGAAGGAAATTTGAAGCTGTTGCTGCTGCTCATCTACCTCGGCAGGTGGCGACGAAGATCACGGCAATGCTCTTTTGTCGAACCCAGGAAACATGACGGCAATGAGACTTTTGTAAGCCACTTGGTCGTGTCAACGACATACTTCCTGGGTCCAGCAAAACAGCAGTCACTGGGCAGTCCGCGAAAAAAAAGATTTTAAAGGAATTAAAACTGCTGCTCAGCGATTCTTCCTTAGTAGGTGGCGACAACGACGACCATGGCAACGCTCTTTCGTTGGAACCAGAAAGTATGTCGGCGACACGACAAGGGGGCATACAATTGCGTTGCCGACATGCTTCCCGAGTTCAACAAAAGATAATCTAGATGATCGTCATTGTTGGCACTTATCAAGGAAAATTCCTGAAAATCTTCGTTTTCACGAAATGGGCGACATGTTCAACCTTATTATTTTTATCACGAATCAGTAACAGCGGCATACACGCGTTGTTACATATTCTGTAATTGTACTTAAATAATTTTTATTTCTATGTCACCACTAATATCATATATGTCCGAATATAAGACGCCTCAAAGCATAGGCTAGGACAAATAAACAGAATGTCTGAAAGTAAGAGTAACAAGCCAAATCTACGCATGAATTCAACCACACGATTTACTAGCGTGTAACACTCACCCTTCTGCAGATCCTGCTGCGTGGGCGTCTTGCTGTTGAAGACATGGTATTTAAGTAACCTCCGACAGGCGTCTTTGTTGGACCGAAATGGAGTTTTACAGTCTGGAGTTAGGGCACCAGCTTGGTCGCTAGTAAGCTGTTGCTGCAGACTAAAGACACATTTCAGTTATTCAAAAGATCTCCTACAAAATAACAATAATCAACATACAACAACTTGACACTTACAGCACAGTCTGCGAGATCGGCGGAGGGGCAGGTCGCTTGATCCCGCGATTGGGCTGCAAGACATACAAATAAAATAATGTTGTGACATGCCTTTTTTTGCGATTAATAGTTATACAAAGAAAATGAACGGAATAGTAAGGCGATACGCAGGGAGAGATTCTGGTACCAATACCGCTGCCGATTGAAGTAGTACTGACATACAGGCCTAAACAATAAACAACTTATCAATTTAGGAGGACGAAATACCGCTGGCTACCAAGTTTCAGACCAAAAACGAGTGGCCCTTAA
This sequence comes from Lithobius niger, assembly GCA_023313725.1. NCBI lineage: Eukaryota > Metazoa > Arthropoda > Chilopoda > Lithobiomorpha > Lithobiidae > Lithobius > Lithobius niger. Next base: position 9,083 of record JAHWFP010128015.1, on the reverse strand, counting down.
CATCATACGAAAATCCATAGTGAAAAGGAATACCTTCACAGTATTAAGGAAGCTTAGAGGACATTTTTTGGGGGGGATGGGGAGGGGCGCACATATTTTGAGCGCTCTTGGGTAAGCATAATTTTCTTTAGGCCCTGTTGGACGGACGAGTCAGAAAATCATGACTAAATTACATGAAAAATACAATTCTAAGCCTGAAAATCGGTACTTTAGCAAAGATCAGTACTTTAAATGTCTAGAAAGAAATGCCTTAGCTTCTGAGGTTAACATCCAATTCCATCACCTTGTTAACCTCAGAAACCTTGTAAACCTTTTTACAAGGTTTACAAGTTGTTAGTGTCGTTGCTAATGTTGAGTAAAGTAAAATACATTTTTCAAAATATATGCTTAGTCTCTGGGATAGTCTTCATCTTGTCATACTTCATAATTATGCATGCTACACTCTTTGGATTTGGATTTATCGTAACGAAAGGGGTTTAAAAAAACACTTTTTGAATGTTTTCGAGAACACTTTCTTGTTATTAGCCTCGTTCTTTCTTCAAAAATGTCCGGAACGTTTTCCACAACTGTGCCCATGTTGTGGATATGGGGTATTATATATAGCTCAAATATATATATTCGCTCGATCATATAATATAGCCCATATTATATGATCGAGTGAGAACTTTAATCATGTTAGGAAAAAAAAGGCGCGAATGTTTGTTGTTCGTGCTCAGGCTTGGAAGAATGGCAAGACTGGACAGCCACGTGCTAATTGTGTAGCACGTGCCACTATTGTCGTCGTTCTTCGTTGTCGAGATGTCGCCGCAGCAAGACGTGTCGGAACGGCTTCGTTGGTGCCGTTAGCTTAGGTAGGCTACAATATAGGGAAAGTATATTTTGCCGTGGCCCTACAGATGTGTCTGACGTCGGTGGTAGCCTTCAACGAGATGTCGGCAACAAGACGGCCATAAAAGACTCGCTCCAAAGGACGCCCGACCGGAAGATTGTCGTCAACACATACAAGCAGTTCAACAGCCACGTCGCTACTTTGAGGTAAATATACAGCACATGTATGTACGCTATATACCCAATCCTCTTCTCACAGCAAATCATATATATATATATATATATATATATATATATATGACAATGGCAAATTGATATATGACAAATTGATATTAATATATATATATGTATGATTGAAGTTTTCCCTCCAGAAAAAATTAGCAAAACTGAAGAATTAATATCTCCGTTCCAATATTTTTCAACGAAACTTGACCAGATAGTACAGAAGTATGAAGATATATTACGAAAAATTATGCAATTCGCTTCAATAGTAAAAGCAGGGAGCCCACGTAAATTTGAGTAAATTTGAAAATTGTTCACTTCTTGTTGTTCTGCCACCGTTTAAAAAAAAAAAAACTACTGCACCTACCTAAAATCTGAAACATGATCTAAGCCAGAAATTTCCTGGGCCTTCATACTCAAAGATACCACTTTTTGTCGAGCCATTACTGGACCCTGAAGGATCCGTTTTATTGTTTTACATCGTTTTAAACATTGTAATTAGGCAACAAAGCCAATCAGCAAACGCCAGTCATAGACTGAACAATAAAGAGATGTTTACAATGCAGCTAAGCCAACAATTATTCACCAAAACAAAAACGTCAAGTGTGCCGTAAAGAAAGAGTTACTAGATTAAAAGGGTTAAAGGTTAAAGGGTTAAAGGGCTTTACTTGTTAAAATGACCTTGGATAAACATTTAAGATTTTGAATATAAATAAAAAAATGCACAATTCAGAAAATGACGCCTGTTTGAGTACTGTTGTGCTTTAAGAATAATTTAACTTGTAAATTCCTTTTTGCTTACGAATTACATTATTCTTAAAGCACAACAGCACTTCATACATGCAATTTTCTCAATTGTACACTTGATCATTTAAATTCAAAATTTGTATCCGTATACACTTTAAAAAGTAAAGCCATACCACCCTGTAAGTAACCCTTTTTTGCGGCAAACTTGATGTTTTTGTTTGTACTTTAATTTGGCTACAGAAATCATCTAAGGGTAGTCTCAGTAGGCATGTTAAAAGCTAATTTTTTTCTTGTGTGTTGACGTGATGATTTAAAAACTCTTTAATTTAAGGATTTTCGGCATATGTGGTCAGTTTTATATCGTCTCTCCCTTCGTAGGTAGGAAGTAACTTTCGACTTCCTCCCCCCCCCCCCTCAATTTGAGCATGGCGCATTACAACTAACACATATTTCATCAATTATTAGTTGACCGACTGTCCCTTGGCAACAGCTTTGCCCAACAGCCAATGAAACAATCGAGGTGAGCGAATCTTACCGGGTTGGTGCAGCAAAATGTTCCAATTACCACAAGTAACATTGAGTTAAAATTATTTCTTACACGGAAACTGCCGGACAGATTAGTTGAAAGTTAATTTAAGTTGCATTCATACTTAAATTAACTTTAACTAATCTGTCAGGCAGTTTTTGTGTAAGAAATAATTTTAACTCAATGGTACTTCGATTTTTTTCGAGCAGGTACTTCCTTGCAGCAAACGCATTCAGCTTGTGTCCGGATGCACACGGGCTTGTCGGCCGCCGCTCGCACGCATTATATGTAAATACTGTATCCATGAGAAGAGCGAGCGACAAGCTCCCGTGTCCGGATGCAGCTCTGACACGTGCACCAATTCGGGCAGCCAATATCTTTCAGTAAAGCCCTCTCGCGAACTACAAAAAAAAAATCTTCATTCTCAAATGAAGTTATTTGGCTCAGTAAATTTGAAGACAAATCCATGTGACAACCCCACCCCCTCTTCTTTTTTTCAAATAATTGGCAAGCAAACAGCACGACAGTACTGGCCAGCTAAGGATGTCATACGCTTGAGTTACCCACAGCCAACAGAGCTCTGATGGGCTTCCGTCAGCGCTCGGGTCGAAACGGCGTAGCTCCATCTGTCGGCATTAATTTCGGTTGTTCCGCGCGTAACAATGGTAGCTCCTATTACAGGTTTTGGTGATGCAGTAATGAAATTGTTGAATCAGACGTACTTAACGTCTTCCTACCGCAATTCTTCTGTGTAGTTATTGTATAAGTGATCCATAAGTAAAACATGCGTGTCAAAATGGATGTAATTGCCTTTCAATACCCCGTAATGGAGACAATTGTCCATAAATATATAAATCCACGTAAAGAAATCAATTTTGTTTTTGTTTGGGGATGTTTGTACTAGGGCTGGGATCGGTTACACGGTTAACCGGAAACCGTTCCACGTTCGGTTACACGGATTATAAAACCCATATCCGAAAAACGTTTGCTGTGGGCACCATTCAAAACACGCGGTGAACGAGCCAAAAATAGCCAAGTGTCATCATGTAGGCCTACTAATCCAAAAAATCAAAATCTGTGAAAGTAGAAAACCAGGGTGGGTAGAGGGCAGCTTATTTACAGATAATCCGCATGGGCTTGTTGTCCCATAGAAGCTGCTTACTTTCTTCGAAACAAACTGCTGATCGCCAGCGCGTACACGAGGCAGTTCAAGACAAGCTGACCAGCATCTGCCCTCCCCGCTTCATGGAGAAGTGGACTCGTCTATTACCTAGCGCGAGCGGCAGGGAAGCGGCGTCATAACACGTAAACGAAATGCGTTGCTACCCGAAAACGCGAACATGGTAATTTTTCTGGCTCTTAATTTGAAATGAATGGAACATTAACGAAAACGTTGTGTTAAATTTTGTTTTGTTTTTAGCTTACGTTGTCGTAAATAGGCCTATGCCATCTTGTAGAAATTTTAAAGCTACATGAAGTCACAATTCTTGATAAAGTACGTACTTAAATTTACCAACGTCAACTTTCTTCTAGTTTAAATCCCAAAATGCAACATGTAGTGAATAATTGTACTTGTCTTACCAAGGCCTACATCATATTTTTTTTTCAGCTTTGTTTTTTAATAATGTACTACACATGGGTTAAATCTTTTAGGCTGTATTTATGGCTGAAAACGGAAAAACGGTTTTCGTGTAACCGACCGGAAAAAAACCCGGTTAAACGGATAACTAAAAAACCGGAAAGTACCAGCCCTAGTTTGTACTGTTTGGAAGTAATACAGATTGAATGTGACAGGTCAACAAGCTCATTGTTTTTTTTTTCCCTAAGAAAAATTCGGATTGAGTGGAGACAGAAGTTTTATCCCTAGTTAAAGAAAACAAATCATACTACAGAGAACTAAAAGAAAAAAATCATCAAGTCTTTTACCTGAATAACAAGAATCCCCCCTGTTAGGCCCGAATTCGTTGAAACTGTGATAGTTGTTGGAACTGAAGGCTTTATCGGCGAGGAACTTGTACAGGGTGGGGCCTGGGTAATTGTCGCAACAACGGTGGTGGCCGGCAAGATGGGTGTAGGCTGCTGTATTTTTAGGATGACTGCCTGCTTGTTCGGCGCTAACAAAACTGGCTTATCTGGCGTCAGGGTCTTCAATTGCTGCTGAATAGTTTGTCGTTGTTGAGGGGTCAGATTCACGACTTGATTGTTAACCTGTGAAGGATACCAAAAGTGTTAAAATGATACTGTCAATCAAAACACTTTCTTGAGCTTGTATAAACAGCGCAACCTACTTTTTTCTGAAGTGGCTGCGTGACAAAAACAATAAATCAACCATAATACCGTACTGGCCCGAAGATAAGACAGTATTTTTTTCGAATTTGTACCATGTAAACCAGTGTTTCTCAAAACTGTGGGTCGTGAATAGGTTCTCATTACCAGTAACTGAAAAGCTGTAGTTGTTACCTCAGATGAATTTGAAGTATCAGGCACCAGGTTACAAAGCGATCCATTTTTATCAGCACCCAAACAGTGCAGCCGAGTTTCTATCAAGAACGACAGTCCATTAATGATTCAGCCATCTGTGTGCAGGTTATGTGTAATCTCTTAACTGGAGCACAAGCATAATTAAGGCAAACATAACGAAATGGACCAGACGCAACATTGAAACATCAGTTCTAATCAAAGGAACTGAATGAATTCTGGGCTTAGGTACAGAGTACAATGATTTGTCACGACGTGCCACTGAAAGCACGTGTTCCATTTGCTTCTTCTTACATATGTGAATCAGGGATTTTCTTTTTAGTCGGACTGAAGACAATAGTTCGTAACCGACATATGATTGAATTTGTGGATATTGAGCTAAGACAAAAATTAATAAATATTGTACCAAATTTGGAGCAGTTGTGCTCAGAAAAAACAAGTACATTGCACAGACAAAAAAAAAATCAGTATACTTTTTTTGTAACCCATCTATAATTGCAAAGCGCTAAATTTGCATTACCGGTGTGGATGGGCCGTGACCCGTTTCCAGTGGTCAAATTTTGAGAAATGGGTCGCGGTTAAATAACTTTGAGAAACACTGATGTAAACTGCATCTACGTCTTAAATTCTACTTTCCACTTCAAAACAGCTGCTATTAACGAACGGAAGATCTTATTTTACTGCAAAGTTAATAAAACTTCGATAAAAAGTCGGTCAACATTTATTTATTTGGGCCAAAATTGCGAATTTTGTGGGAAAATGCAAATTTTGCAATCGCAAATTTTCATTTTTGGCTTCAGCAAACGGCGTACACCTCACCTATTGAAAAATGGAGTCAATGTTCTTATTAGTAAACAAGTTGCATTATACTCTGCTAATATGTTATTTATGTCGTCTAGTATTAAATATATTTTAGTTTTTGCCAAATAACTTCTTAGTGTTCTGAACTAGAGGTTTGAAATTTGCAGCATTGAAAAGCTAGTTACGAGCCAGTAGCTCTAATGTCCAAAATCCAGTATACTGGAATGTCAAAAACGGTGAAAATTAGGCGAAAATATGATTTTTAGCAGGTGTACCAAGATTGAGATAAATAAAATTTGACCCTCGATAATTTAAGGCACCCGCACGTGCCTGTAAACCAAACAATTAACTTTGCATGGCCTAATTTATTTTTGTTGAATTTTATGAGCCCAAAGCGGCAATTCGCCTTATAATCGAACCGCCATACAATCGGGCCAGTACGGTAATGTGGGACTTTCCATTTTAACATTTTAAGGTGAGGGAATTGTTTCCCCTACAAGTTGTCCGTTTTAAAGCCCATGATTTTCTGCAGTCATCAATCACAAAATTCCAGGGGGACAACTTTTCAATGGCTCGCAATAGTAACGCAGGTAGTAGAGAAACTATTCCTACCTTAATTTGTGCAGGAACTGTAATGGTTGTAGCAGCAGATGCTTGGATTGGTGGCAATGTCGGGCGGGGAGGAGTCTAAATTGTAAAGCAAACAACAACAAAAAACTTAACAAATAGAAATCAAAAAAGAGAACAAAAAAAATAAAAGTGATATCTGTCGTTATTGAAAACATAAATTTCTGGATGTTATCTCCCATATGGACTTGAAATTAGGGATGTGCGATACTCGCAAAATTCGAGCCGAGCCAAGTATGCAACCTGTACTCGAACTCGGCTTGTCACTTGAATCCATACTCGAAAAACTCGAATCCGGTGAAAATGCGATAACTTCGCGAATTTTTGACCGATTTTGACGTTCAAATACACCAAATTCATCGTCTCGACGAGAGCTTTCCAGTGGTGTAAATTAAGTCACTAGCTCAAACCATTGTAAAGTTATATCCTAAAAACTGGAAAACCATTTGTATACGTTGACCTACACAGACCGTTAAGCAGCATCTAACTTGTTATTATACTAACAAATAAAAAAGATACTCGCAAATCAAGTAAGTTCACCAATTACTTGAACTCGGCTCTATACTCGATTCTTCTGTTGCAAACTCGGCTCGGCTCGACTCGAATTACAATTATTCTACTCACACACCCCTACTTGAAATAAAAAATAAAAATAAAAAAGTTGATGCATACAAACATACAAATGTTTGAAACCCACTCGTGTTTGAGAATCAATATTTTTTTCACGGACACTATCAGCTTGTAGTTCACTCAATCCACTAGTGGCCCCCGGCCTTACGGATCAGCTCCCATGTATGGCATGGCAGAAAAGCACTTGGTGGCCGAGATCGGTTAATTCAACAAGTAGCTGAATATCGAATTATGTTCTTTTTGCTAAGTTTAAGTGACCAAAAGTACCCATCTTGTTGGGAAAATGGCGTGAACCATTTTGGCGGTTCGTGCCCAGACTGCAAAAACAGTGAGGCACGACATTATTGCGACACGCACAGTGTGTTGTCGTGCCGCTTTCTCGGTATCAAGATGTCGGGGAAGACGGACGTGTGCCAGCATAGAGTGGTTTGTCAACCAGATATGGCTCTAGTGTTTAAGTTTTGCACGCTTAGATTTCAAAGAAAGGATATTTATCGTTCCAACATCCTTGCAATTTTCAACAAGTCTGGTTTTTTGGAGTTGGAGGGGCTCAGAACGACTGTCTTTATCAGGCTACCACATCACCGCTTACTTCGTTGTGATTTTTCGTCTGCTCAATTTGCAAGGATATTGGAACGGCAAATATTAAGGCTCGGCCGATACCAACTTTGACCGATACCGATACGGTCCGATGCTACATCACCGATACCAATGCCGATACTTCAATGCATTACTTCCAGTAAAGTTAATGTTTCTTCAATATTCAGAAACAAAATTTGGTAAAAAATTCCGAATTGCAAAGCTCTTTGAGCAAACACCTTGCAGTAAAGTATGTTTTTTGGAACCTGTTTTTGGTTTTTGTTAAATAATTTGAGAACGACTGAAGCTATCACTCTGAAATTAACACCATTGGAAAGCTCTCGAAAAAACGGTTAAAATGGTGTATTGGAACATCAAAAACGAACAATTTTTGGCAAAGATATCACAAAAACCGATATTTGACCAAAACATTTAGCCGTTAGTACCGGTGCCGATACCGATGCCAATATCGGTATCGGGGGAGCTTAAATATCCTTTCTTTGAAATCTAAACGTACAAAACGTAAACATGGACTCGAATTTTCAAAGTAAGCGATGTGACATTTTTAAATACGGCTCTAGCTTAGCAAATGAGACTGCGCTACGACATGGACTAACCAGTCTAACGATTGGCCTACAACGACCATAGCTGCGTGGCCGATCGTCAGAACCGCTGCAAAAGTGCAGCTGACGCCATCAAGCGATCGTCATCATCCCGCCATACTGAACAAGATCCACGGAAGGGAAGGTAAATATCCAGCCCATAGGTTAATTCCTTCTCCACCAGAATTCCTCACCACATATTAACAAAATAACTTAAAGGCACATAAATCCCTCCGTCCTGGCCGCTTTACTCATACGTCAACTGCGCTAAAATATAGTTCACACGATCGCGGCGCGCATTGCTCTGTGAAACAAGCATGACGTCACATCCGACGCTAGATCATACTCATTTCGGAGCCGCGCATGCGACACATCGTACAAATGCTAAAAGGCAAAGATGGAGCGACTAGAGGTAAACAAACACTGGCGCAGATGACTGCATGTTATGATCATCATTGTCTCCTGTTTGTTGCTGCGGTAAAATACCCACACGTTAGTTTTATTTGAACAAAGTTGACCAAATAAAAGATTCTGGGGTCTTTATTATGTGTTGATGTCGAAATTTACGTCCTATCGTTGCCGACTATGTTACGTATATTAATTTGTGGCGATTTCAAGGAGGCATGCTTAGGGACCGGTCATTATGTATCGCTTTTTTTTTGGGGGGGGGGGGAGAAGATAT